>PVKA01004620.1:44537-74204 GCA_004027165.1 Ctenomys sociabilis
TTTTTTTTTTTTTTTTTTTTTTTTTTTTTTTTTTTTTTTTTTTTTTTTTTTTTTTTTTTTTTTTTTTTTTTTTTTTTTTTTTTTTTTTTTTTTTTTTTTTTTTTTTTTTTTTTTTTTTTTTTTTTTTTTTTTTTTTTTTTTTTTTTTTTTTTTTTTTTTTTTTTTTTTTTTTTTTTTTTTTTTTTTTTTTTTTTTGGTCCCTCTTTTTGAGGAGGTTAGATTGGAGTTTATCAGTTTTATTTAATCTTTGAAAGAACCAGCTTTTTGATTCATTAATTCTTTATATCGTTTTCTTATCTTTATTGCATTTTCTCCCTTCTTTTGGCTTTGTGTTTGGTTTGTTCTTCTTTTTCTAGACATTTGAGGTGCAGCTTTAGGGTACTTATTTGTTCCCTTTATTTTTTTAAATATAGTACAAAATAGTATTAGAACAATAAATTACAAACAATATAGTTTCATTGAACAAAATAATATGATCTTCACAGTATTTGTGTTATTTTATAGTACCATCTTCAAATCAGTTTGTTTATATTATCAGGTAGATGCATTCAAAATTGAAAGAAGAAAAAATAATAAGAGATTAAGAAGAGAAAAAATGAAATACAATTGAAAACAGAAACCAAAAAAGAAAGCAAAAAATATTAAGAATTAACATTAAGTATTAAATAAATATTTCCAGCCGGGCGTGGTGGCGCATGCCTATAATCCCAGCACTCGGGAGGCTGAGGCAGGAGGATTGTTGTGCGTTCGAGACCAGCCTGAGCTACAAAGTGAGCTTAAGGCCAGCCTGAACTGTATAGTGAGACCCTGTCTCAAAAAGACAAAAAAAAAAAAAATAAATAAATAAATAAATAAATAAATAAATAAATAAATATTTCCACACACCAGCAGAAATCCACAGTACAATTATCCAAACCATCCTGCTTACATACATAGATCTATCTCTTTTCCCTCACTTCCTGTCCTCCTCATATCTGTAAGTCCTTCCTTTTAATCAAGTTCATTCCATTTTCTTTTCTTCTTTTTTTTATTTTTGTTTTATTGAAGTACAAATATCATTGAGACAGTTTGAAGATACCTTGACAAGATGGATTTGATAATCAGTACATTGCAAACTGTTTTCATAATGTTTTGGTATCATAGAAGGTGCATACATGATATACTTACAGACATTATTATAGCATATGACTCTTATCAGTAAAGAAAAAGAATATAGCTGTTTGCGTATCTTATTTTTTTATACCTGAATTACATCAAAGATTCAGTAATTAATACTTTCTACCTTGTTATTTCCTAGTGGTTGTCCATAGTACTCAAAGATGACATAATATCCTGTCCAACCACCATTAGTGCAAATCTTGCCTCTCATAGGATTAAGTAGAAGCACAGCATTATCTATCCCCACTGTACTGTCTATACACACACGTCATGATTCTTCCTTTCTATACCCTTTCCTTTGTCTACACCTGTCAGAGATAGGCACTCCATTGTCATTTAACAAACTTAAGTGCTTGAACTCAACAATGCAATCCAACACAGTCCAGCACTGAGCGACAATAGTGAGTTATCTGAAGAAGTTGTCGACCATAGCCATTTAGAGCTCAGCTTAATATTATGGCCCCGTGATGTATACTTCATTTTTGTACTTTTCTGCTGGATGGTGAAGACCTAGATAGAGCAAGACTTATATACCAACACATGTACTTTATGTTTCTTATGAGGTCAGTGAAGTCTCCTCAGGGTTTATCTTGCAGTCCTATACATTATTCTGTAGATCCTTTGTCTGTGTCATCCATGTGGATGAGTCATGGCCAATGCTTGACCAGTTTGCTCTTCATGAGAGCTTGAGAGAACATTTTCTCTCCATGTGACTCTCCCCAGGCACACTATAGAACTTCAGTCTCTTTCCTCTGTGGCTCCATAATCTCCTAGTTCAGAAAATTTGGAGCTCAACTGAGTTTCATGATGTTGCAGTACAGGTTCTCCTATGTCCTGAGTCTTCGCTGACCTTGAAAGGCTAGGGCCAAAATGTTGGCTCTTTGATTTCTCCAACTTTGATCTGTGAACTTAGGTTGTTAACCATCCAGAAGAAAAGCCGATTAGTATCTTGCAGCATATGCCATTCACTTTGACTTATCAGACTCAATTGATTATAGTTGTTGTTGTACATTTCCTTTTGTATTTCTGCTTTTCGCTTATTATACTAGGGAGACTATACGATATTTACACATATGTGTCAGGCTTATTTCATTTATGAGTATATGTTCAAGTGGCATCCACTTCAGTATAAAAGCTTCAAACTTATCATTCTTAATAGTTGAGTAATACTCCATTATATAGAAATACCACATCTTTTTCAACGATTCCTCATGTGATGGACATCTTGGTTGTTTCCAAGATTTTGCTATCACACATTGTGTTGCTATAAACATAGGTACACAAATATCACTATAATACAATGTTTTCAGTTCCTTTGGGAAAATTCCCACTAGGGGGATAGCCAGCTTGAATGGGATTTCTAGTCCTACTCTTTTGAGGAGTCTCCACACTGACCTCCACAAGGGTTGAACCAGTCTACAAAGTCCAACACTCATTCATGTTCAAGGTCCTACAGAAAATTGGAATAGATGGACTCTATCTTAACTTGATAAAAGCCATCTATGACAACCCAAAAGCTCATATAATCCGAAATGAGGAAAAACTGAAATCTTTTACTCTTAAATCAGGTACAAGACAAAGATATCCTCTATCACCCCTCCTATTCAATATAGTCTTAGAATCTTTAGCAATAGCCATTAGAAAAGAGGGAGAAATAAAGGAAATAAGAATAGGTAAAGAAGAAGTTAAATTATCACTATTTGCAGATGACATGATTCTTTACTTGGAAGACCCTAAAATTCCACCAAGAAACTACTAGAGCTGATACGGAAATTCCGTAGCATAGCAGGATACAAAATCAATACTCAAAAGTCAATAGCATTCCTCTATACAGATAACAAGCACACTGAAAGGGAAACAATAGAAACAATACCTTTTACAATAGCACCACGGAAAATGAAATACTTTGGGATTCACTTAACCAAGGAAGTCAAAGATCTTTTTATGGAAAATTACAACACCCTAAGAAAAGAGATTATAGAGGATTTCAGAAAATGGAAAGATATTCTATGCTCCTGGATAGGAAGAACATCGTGAAGATGGCCATACTCCCAAAATTGCTGTACAGATTTAATGCAATCCCTGTCAAACTGCCACCAACATACCTCCCAGACATGGAGAAATCATTTCTAAAATTTATTTGGAACCACAAACTACCTAGAATAGCAAAGGCAATCTTGGCCAATAAAGACAAGGAAGGAGGCATCACAACTCCTGACTTAAAATTATACTACAAAGCCACTGTGATAAAATCAACATGGTATTGGCAACAAAATAGACCTGAGGGTCAGTGGAATAGATTAGAAGATGCAGAGGCATCTACAAGTTCATTCCATTTTCACAGTATCTATTGCGCCTTTCAAATTTTATTTACTCTTTCAAGTTTGTACAGTAAGGAGACAATAAGATATCTGCACATGCAAATCTGATTTATTTCACCTAAGTGTGTGCTCTCTAGTTGCATCCATTTACCAACAAAAGCCTCAAATTTATCCTTTTTTTCTAGCTGAGTAATAATTCCATTGTGTAAAAATACCACATCTTCTTTATCTATTCCTCCTTTGATGGGCATTTGGGTTGCTTCCAAGATTGATTTATAACAAATTGACCTGCTATAAATGTGGATGTGCATAAATCACTGTTGTGTGATATTTTCAGCTCTTCTGGAAAAATTTCCAGGAATGCAATAGCTGGCTTGAGTGGCACCTGCAATCCTAGCTTTTTGAGGAATCTCCACACTGATTTTCATAATGCGTATACCATTCTGCACTCCCACCAACAGTAGAGAAGTATTCCCCTTTCCCCACAGTGCTTCCAACATTTGTTATCTGTTGCTGACAACACTGGGATTCCATTTCACTTCAGAAACAATGGCTACCAGCATTTTGTTTGAAAATAAGATGTGTGCTGTGGACCAAGAAGTGTCAGGAACTCAGGTAGGAAGAGGCTTCCACTAAGATCAGCTCTACGCAGGCAGGGGCCACTAAGACCATGTCCAGTCCCAGATCCAATATGTTCTTACTTCACCACCCAAATCTCAGAGCATCTGCAGCCAGGCCCAGAGCGGGAGGCTGTGCCCCAGTTTGTGCCTTCTGTACCTTCCCTGTGCTTAGACCCCTTGGACCACATCCCAGTGCAGACCCAGACTCCACCACTCTCATTTATCAGGCCTGGCTTTTCACATGGGGGCTGCACTTGGAGCCCCTCATACCCAGCCAGGATATTGGTGCCATCCCAGCCTGATCTCCAAACACAAAAGGCAGAGGCATGACCATGAGGGGCAATTAACAGCTCTATTCATCTTGTTAAAAAAATTACAATAAGTAAATAAAAGATGATGTTATATACTAAGTAGTATCTATTAAACTTAATGACTACTCTCTTAGTCATTAGGTGTTGCTGTAACAAAATATTTAGATTATGTTCTTTATTCATAAAGCTGTTTATTTTTATCTTACCATTTTGAAGGTGAGACTGAGGAACCCTGTGGTGAAGAGTCTGTTGTAGCATGACAACACGGTGTGTAGTATCATGTAGCAGGAGCACATGCAAAGCAGCAAACAACATTTGTGGAAACAATGGTAAAACAAGAGAGTAGGGGTATGGTAAGCCTCACTCTTCTGTAACTATCTCCTTGTTATGGTCTATGTCTAGATAACCTGGAAGAGCCTCATGCACTCACAGGAAGGGATTAAGGAAGGTAATTATGATGGTGGCACCCCTAGAAGTATGGTCTGGTCAAAAGAGGCAGGTTGGCCTGTGAGACAGTTCATCAGAGTAAAGTGCCTGCATAGGCAAGCTCAGGGACCACGGTTCACTTCCCAGCAGCACATGGCATGCCAGCCCCACCCCCGTGGGTGCTGAGCTGGCCATTGAGTCTGGGCATTGTTGCACACGCCTATAATCCCAGTACTGGGGAAGCTGAGGCTGAAATCAGGAAGATCACTATGAGTCTGAGCTGTGTAATGAGACCTTGTAACAGCAAATACATTACAAGGGAGCAGGAGGAGGACAAGGTGGAGGAGGAGGAGAAGGTGGAGGAGGAGAAGGACATGGAGGAGGAGGTGGAGGAGGAGGAGGAAAAGGAGGAAGAGGAGGTGAAGGAGGAAGTTGGAGAAGGAGAACAAGGTAGAAGAGGTGGAGGTGGAGAAGGAGGAGGAGGTGGACGAGGAGCACTAGGAGGAGGAGGACATAAAGGAGGAGAAGGAAGAGAAGGAAGAGGAGGAGGAAGAGGAAAACAAGAACAGAGCAGAGGAGGCCGGTCACAGAGCATGGGACCTGGAAAGCTGCATCTGCCTCCCTGGCTACTCTCTCAACTTCCTGTTTCCTGGCTCCTATGACATAAGCAGCTCTCCTCTACTATTCTCTTCCAAAATGCCTTTTTGTCTTGGAGCCAGCCAACATGGATGAAAAGCATGAAACAAAATAAATTTCTTCTTGAAGCTGTGCCAAGTATCGTGTATCATGAGGGTGTGAGCACGATGTCCTTCCCACGCACTGGCCCATGGCCATTAGATCCCGCCCCTTTGAGAGACCAACAGCTATCACTTCGCGACCTCTGCACTGCTCAGGCGCCGGTGCTGTTACTTCTCAGGAGTGTTATATTTGGAGGCCGGTATGTGGTACGTGAACCTTTGGCAGGCAATCCACACTGAAATGAACCATATCGATGGCCATAACTGCATCATTGCGAGCTGAGTGGTAGATGTATTTCTGGGTAACACACAAATGGTTTAAAGTAGTATTTAAGGATGTCACAACCAGTTTGTAATTAGAAATAAATCAAATTCAGTATCTGTTATCGAAGCCTAATACTGTACACAGCAGCTAGGATGAAATGATAAATATCTTTAATAAAGAAATGCATGATTAAAGGATCCACTTTTAAATTAAATTGACATGATTTCTAATAAAATACTGTTTAATTAAAGGGACTTTATGTACAGCTTGGCAAATATGGATACAACTTGCATTCGCAGTACAGCTATTTTCTAATAACTCACTAAAATATATAGATATATAAAGCTTATTATAAGAAAATAAAGCATATTATACTTAGGACATACTTTCTGTAAGGATTTTAATAATTTATAAATAGAAGATGTAGAATAAAAATATATTAAGATATAATATTTTATATGGCAATTTTAAACTATTTTCTAACATATACCATCTATTTATATAAGTATAACTCATAAGTTAAAAAGAAAAAATGACAAGGTTCAGTATGTATTATTTTCAATTTATAAAGAGCACAAAATGGTATTAAAACAGAAAAAATACAGGTGAAACAGAATTTCATTTATGAAAGTAACATGAATTTCACAGTATTTGCTGTGAAGCATAGTGTTGTCTTTCAATCAGATATTCATATTGCCAGATATATGCATGTAAAATTGGAAGAAGAAAGACAAAATGAAATACGTAAGAAATTAAGAGGAGAAAAAGGAGAAACAATTGAAAAACGGGAACAAAACAAATTAAGCATCGTCTGGTCCTTTCCATGACCCAGCAGAAGTGTAGTCCATGGGCAGGAAGCCAGCGGTCTGCAGCTCTGACCCTGTCGGGACTGTGTCCACAGTCTTGGGTGACGACAGAACACCACTTTAGCTCACCATGGCTATGTCACAGCATGGATAGAACAGCGAAAGCATTTCAAGTCAAACTATGACGGTTCTTTTTTTTTTTTTTTTTTTTTCCATTTATTTTTATTTTATTGAAATACAAATGTCAATCAGACACTTTCAAAACACCATAATATGACGGTTCTTTGTAGAAAGATGCCAGATTTCTCTCTGTCTCTTTAGTTTTTGTTTTCTATAAAGCCATATAATAAATACTTTCACCTGTGTGAGACACACTGTTGCTACCAGATGACTCACTGCTTTCCTAGGAAAAGAAATTAGCCCTACCCTGGGCAGTACCTAGATGCATTAACATGGATTTGCTCCAAAATAGCATTACAAAATAGGCGCAGGGCTCAATTTCTCCCATAAACTGCAGTTTACTGACTTTTGTCTTGGATGACAATATCTTGTATTCTTTTGTGAAATAATTGGCTGCTTTTGATTAATGTATCCTTAATTTAAAATCAGAAGAAAGGAAGAGAAGAGGAGGGTTTCTTTTACCATCAGGTCCCCAAATTTCAAAGAGCCAGTCAAAAACTGAGCATCTCAGATGAATATATATTCTCAAATTGAAAATATATATTCAATTTATATATATTGAAAAATATAATAAATATATTATAAATATACAAACTCAAATTGAAAATAAATACATGAAAAAAATGTGAAACATCATTGGTCATTTGTGAAATACAAATTAAAACAATGTTGATATTCCATCTCACCCCAGAAAGAATAGCTATCATGAAGAAATCATCCAATAATAAATAGTAGAAGGGCTGTGGGGAGAAAGGAACCCTTCTCCACTATTGGTGGGAGTGCAGACTGGTACAACCACTGTGGAAAACAGTGTGGAGATTCCTCATACAGCTAGCATTAGAGGTCCTATTCGACCCAGCTCTTCCCTCTTTTTCCCGAAGGACTAAAATCATCATACTACATAAATATATGTGCACCCATGTTTATAGCAGCTCAGTTTCTCACAGCTAAATCTTGGAAACAACACAGATGCTATCACATGAGCAACGGATAAAAAAAGATGGGATAGTTTTATGCAATGGAGTATTACGCAGCTATGAGAAGGATAAACTGGAGGCTTTTATAGATAAATGGATGCAACTAGAGACCATACACATATATGACATAAATCAGACTCTCATGAATAACATCATTTGTCTCCTTAATGTAAGAACCTAAAAGAATAAATAAAATCCTAAAAGTATAATAAGTATTATGAAAGGGAAAGACACTTCAAAGGGAAGGAAAAAATGGAATGATAAAAAGGAAAAAAGAAAAGAAGGATGAGAAAAAGAAATGCATATGTATATGCACAGGATGGCTTGGATAATTGCACTGCTGATTTCTGCTTGTCTGTTGAAAGGAGCAATTAATGCTTATTTTTTTCTCTCTGTCCTTTTTAATTTTTATAACTTTTGCCTAATTTGCATGTTTATATTTGGTAACCTGAAAAACTAACTTGAAGACAACAATATGCAATATCACAATCATTGTTGAATTCATTTTGTTTAGTGAACTTCTATATTGTTTCTAAGTATTTTACTATTTTTTAGTCTTTTCTAAAAATTTAAGAAAAGAGATATTGTGTGGTGTGGTTTATTTTAATAATGAGTGTGAAAGTGGAAGTTCTCTTCATTTTGTAAAAGCATATAGATTATTAAACTAAATCAAGAAAATGAACATCAAGCTCCCTTAAAAATCTTTTCATGCAGTAATAGAAGGGTTGTGGTTTTGAAATGTTTCTCCATTTCCTGCTGCTTCTGATTCTTTTTTGAGGATAAGGACTACAAAATGGAATTAAATATAATGGGTATATGAAAATCTCTCATATCATACGTGATGCTGTTACTACAGAAGCATTTTATATAGAGGTTTCTAGATTTTAAAAATCATATATAACATACACATATAGCTGAGTTTTTTTGAGATTTGTTTGCCACTTTTTTTTTTGTGAAACTGAGGATTGAACTCAGGTCCTTGCACTTCCCTGGCAAGTGTTTATTCTACTGAGCTATCTCCCAGCCCCTGTTTACCACTTACTGACAAAATGTATTCTAAAGATATATCTTAAATTTGTTAGATTTAGCATGAAAACTTTGGAAATACAAAATAAGAGGTATTAACAAAAGCCTGAATAGATAGAAACAATGTTACAAAATAGTGATTTTTCTACTGATTTGCATCAAGATAAGTAGCAGTGAATCTTATCCATGTGATAGTTTCCTTGACTTTGTCTTGAGGCATTGCACAAATTGCTGGAAAACTCCTTCAGGCTATGCTGAAAAGTAGGAAGGTATAAAACAAAGAAAAGTAAGAATCAAAAATCTGCTATTCAGCTGCAGTTTTTAACAGTGTCCCTGGCCATGCCTATTTCACCATAGAAATGCATGAAAATATTTGCATATAGATAAAATCATTAGGTGTAATGTGATGTGATGTTCAACTCTCCTTGATAAGTAGGAATGAAGAAGTGGTGCTGTAAAAGGCAGTTTAGCTGTTTAGCTTATAAGTAAACAACTAGTAAGAAACAGAGCCTGAGATAGAGCAAGGTAGTTATCAAAAAATATAGCACATATAGTTAAAATAGAGTTAAAGACATATAACTAGATAAGTTTAAAAATTAAAAAAAAAAACCACAATGTAGACTTTAAATCTGGTCATGCCTTTTAAAATTTGACTTACATCTGTTGGTTTTGATGGGAAAAGTAATCTGTGGTAATACAAATGAGATACATTTGTATATTGGGGATGAGTCTGTTTTTGGTCAGTAAGACTTTTTTTTAAGAAAATCACTAGAAAATGCAGGTTCCTTGCAACCCACAGGGTTCTCTTCTGTCTCTCTCTTTCAGCCTTCTTCCCTTCCATGAATATATTCTACTCTTAACCCCCATCACAGCAAATATTCACTCTTCAATTTTTTTAGTTTACAAAGAGAGTACATATTAGAATTAAAACAAAAAATATTGTGTTACAGAATTTCACTTAACAGAGTAACATTATATATGACAACAAACACTGTGAAATTCATATTACTCAGTAACATCATTTCTTAAACTTATAAGAAGCCTAAAAAATATTGCCTAACTTTTGTCAGTAAAGTTATACCACAAAAAGCTATGAAAGGTGTAATAAATTATTATAATAGTCTGTTATTAAAGTGCTGTGTTGTACCTTAACACTAGCTTCATAGAATATTAAATCCATTTGGGTTTCCCTGGTACAAAGGCCTTCAGGAACCCTAAAGTTAGGAAAACATCCCTTACTGATGACCTCTAGACTAAAGTTGTTTACAATGGTAAACTTTTAAAAGCTTACATTTGTGTCATCCTAATACAATTATGTTGCAAAAGATTTATCTGAACACTGTATAGTCCAGATGGTAACACTCTAATAATTAGAGAGTGCACATTAGATAAGTGCATTATGAAGTACATCTCTAAGCAAGTCCATTCTACTTGTATTAAGAAGTAGCAGGTGGGGTGTGCTGGTCCTTGCCTGGAATCCCAGCACTCAGGACGATAGCGCAGGAGGTTCTCTGTGAGTTCTAGGCCAGCCTGAGCTCCACAAGGAGACCCTGTCTCAACAAACAAACAAACAAATAAATAACAACAAATTTAGATGAAAGGTTTTTTTATTTAATATTTTAAAATTAAATAAAATTACCTAGTCAATAAAGTAAAACTTTGAGTTTATTTGACAGACAATAAAAATCATAATGGTTCTAGCATAATAATGTCATCATAAATGTTATATGGAACATATTTTGCCATTTCAGATTTTCTTTGTAAAACTTTATAACTCTTATGTGTTAATAATCTATTACTATTTGCCATCTAAAAGTCAACTATGGTTGATTAAAAATAAAAACATGTCCTCTGCCATGTTCTGTATTTTAAAGTGCTTAGCATACAGCTAGGATCCTTGTATTAAACCTTCTGCATCCACTTCAGTACTGGCATAGATGACCTTGTGGGTGTTCAACAGCTAAGGTTTGAAAACCAAAGCCAAACAAGGTGCATGAACAACCACTATTTTGCTCCTTGCCCTCCTAGGTCAGCTAGAAGCTGGGGCTTGATGGGATCCTTTTAAGGGGATCCTGCAACCCTGGTAATTGTACTTTCTATACTTTTTCTTATTTTTTATTTTTTATTTTGGTGGAAGTGGGGAATGAACTCAGGCCCTTGTGCTTGCCAAGTAAGTGCTTATTCCCTTGAGCCAGCTCCCCCGTAATTGTACTTTCTGATAAAAAAATAACAAACGACAAAAATATCTCCCATTCTCCCAAGAGAAACCATATGGTCAAGCAAAGGCTCTTATTTATCCTGACAAATAACAATAGTAAAGCAGAAAAGACTGTGGGAGAGCTAAGAGGCTTCTCACATAGCCCAAAAGTAATGCTTAAGAGACTTAAGTGACCTTGATGTGTTCATATGTGCAAAAATTAATTTTAATTAACACATTTCTTATTTCAACTTAATTTTATTACCCAATAATATATATAGATATCTATATATCCACATATATACATATATATATATATGTATATATGTACGTATATATGCTCAATATTAGACAAAAAGCAAGGCTATATATAATAAACGGGGTCCTAGTCATTACACCCATGCTGACAGTTTCCTGCTACACATATAGCTTTTTCTTGTTCTATCATTTACCTTACGGTTTGGCCTGCAGCTGGGGTGCCTGTCTCTCCCACACTTTGAAGGAATGCCGTCTTATGCATTGGCTCTTTGGAAGGGTTGACCCTCTCTGACTGCTTGTAATATTCTTACCTAACTTAGTTGCCTATAACAATAGAGCCAGTTAAGCTTAAAAATGTAAAAACAATCACAAAATTTTAATGGTACCAACTCAAAACGAAAACTTAGTACAAATCTCTCTACTCATTGAATTAAGCGAAAGTAGCTGCATATCTATCCTAACTATTCTGTGTATACAAATACAAAATGGTCCTTCCTTTGTATCCCCTTTTTCTGTTTAGTCCTGTCAGAGATGGGTATTCCATTGACATCTGAATACTATAGGTGCATCAATTCAGCAAAACAATTCAACACAGTCCAGCAGTTCACAATAGTAGTGGGTTATCCACAGTTCTTGACTTGAGCTTTTCACAACTCAGCATATTAATATGGCTCTACCTTAATTACCTTGTTTTTATACTTTTCTGCTGGATAGTTAACACCAAGATAAGGCAAGACATATATAATAAGAAATATAACTTTTGTATCAGATAAGATCACTCACGTACCCTCAGGATTTATTCTGTAACCCCATACCACACTTTGTAGATGCTTTGTCAGTGTCAGCCACATGGACGAGTCACGGCCATTGCTTGACCAATTTGGTCTGTGTGAAAGCCTGAGAGAATGTTTCCTCTTCATGCAATTCTCCTTAGGCACACTTTACATCATGATCATTTTCCTCTGTGGCCCCATCATCTCCTTGATAAGAAAATTTGGGACATAACTGAGTTCCATGATGTTACAGTACAGGTTCTCTTATGTCCTGAGTCTTCACTGACCTTGAAAGGCTAGGGCCAAAATTTTGGCTGACCTTACAGCCCTTCCTTTTCTCTAATTTTTGATCTGCAAACTTAGGTTGTTAATCCTCCAACCCTGCAACATATGCATTTCAGTTTACCCTATCTGTCTGAATGTCAAACATCTTAGGCATCACATGGAACAGGTATTTTCCATCAAGTATTGATATGGTAAACTTTAAGTCCCTACAGAATATAAAGAAAAAATAATTTAAAAAATAGGATGCAACAGTTTGAATAGGATATCCTGTCTGCTTCTTGTACTATGGATAACCACTAAAAAGATAATGTACAATGTATTAATTATTGAAACTGTCCTATTATTCAGTTTTGATATTGTCTCATTGCTATTTGTTTCTAAATAAAATAAAATCAGGCCAAAAGGGGCCATGGAGATAGCTCAGTGGCATAAACACCTGCCTGGCAAGTACAAGGTCCTGAGTTCAATCCCTGGTACCAAAATAATAAAAATAAATAAAATCAGACCAAAAGAGAAAAAAAGAAAGAAAAGAAAAGAAAGAAAGAAAAAAGAAAGGAAGAAAGAAAGAAAGAAAGAAAGAAAGAAAGAAAGAAAGAAAGAAAGAAAGAAAGAAAGAAAGAAAGGAAGAAAGGAAGGAAAACAACTTAGGTAGTGTACTCCCTTAACTCCACCCTACCACCAGGCTCAGTTTCAAGGAATTCAGCAATGCAGACTAACAGAACTTGTCTCCTTTAAATTCTTCCAGCTGCGTGACTAATTGTTTTTTTCTACCTCACCAAGTCTAAAGCCCACGTGCTTATTCTAAACCCAAGGAGCTCCCTGTGATGCCTGATGCCTACCTGCTGCATAATTAAGCCCTCTGTCTAGCCATAAAAGACCAAGTTGAAGGAAGCAGCCCAGCGCCCCACTTTCCGCGTCCCTCCCAGCTACCAGGAGTCCCCTTTTCAACCTCTATATTTCCCATAAACCCTTCCCTTCGACCTCCTTTCTGTCTGTGATTTCATTCTTTGATTTTCTGATGTGCGAGGCTGCCTTTGCAGGGCAGAAGCTATTGTGGTGCCCTATAATAAAATTCAAGACAGCGCTCTCACAAACACAGCCAGTGTTTGGAGCAGCAGTGGTTTATTATTTTAATGTTGAAACATGAGCTTAACCTGCTTTCAGGTAAAAATTAATTGCTAATTTTTGTTGCTTATTCAGTAAAATTCTGAAAATGAATTCCTGTACCTGTGAACATTGCATTGATTTGAAAATGTAATTAAACAACAATCTGTTTCACAAACCAATTTAAACAAATGCAGTATATTATCCTGCAATTTCATTAGTATTTCTTTTATGCCCTTATAATGAAGAAAAGTAAGTTAAAGTTTATTGTTTGTTTTTGGTGAAGACAGATACATTAGTCCTCTGTGGTCTGAAAAATGTTTTTGCGTTTGATAAAATAGAGGACTATAACCCAATTTAGGATTTCCTTTGACAATGCCTATTGGAGTCAGCCTTAGCAGAGTAATGGTTGAGAATCAATAGAAGGGAAGGAAATAAAACAAAAATTTTAGCCACATCTTTTTTGGGAGTACATTGCATATCATGTAAAAGTCCTTCAAATTAACATTGGATGATTAAGTGAATGAAAATAAAGGAAAAAATGCCCATATATACTCTACTTTATATGTCAAATTTGAAGTTTCCCTTGACTGAAGAGGTTTTGTCTATATTTTCTTCCCTTGGTCAAGGGAAAAAACACATGAGTTTAATAGTTTCAGGTTAAATTGAGGGAATGTAAACATAAGACTGAAGAGTTTCATAAGTATTTCTTTAATTTTTAAACTGGTGTTACAAAAGTATTTCTTTACTTCTTACATCGAAATAAATATTGCCAAGCTACCTTTATTTTCTGGGAAGTAGAGAGATTACCAGGGTAGTATACCTGAAATTGCTGAGAATAAAGATGAATACAATCACTAATCCTACCAAGTAGCAGTGCAGTTGATTAAAAGTAAAATCTAAGGACCAGGGAGATGGCTCAGTAGAATAAGTGCTTCCCTGGCGAGCCCAAGGGTCTGAGTTCAATCTCCAGTTGTGCCAAAAAAAAAAAAAAAAAAAAAAAAAAAAAAAAAAAAAAAAAAAAAAAAAAAAAAAAAAAAAAAAAACAGTAAAATCTACTCGAGAGTTCTTTTTCTTTTCTGATGTGTTAGTACATTTTTCTTTCTTGATGTATGAGTACCCTCCCAATTTGATGTACTGGGAGGGTCCACAGGGTCTCACTGCACAGAGCAGACTCATAGTGATCCTCCTGTTTTCAGCATCCCAGGGGCTATGGTTATAGACACGTGCAGCCACGCCCAGTCTCAGTAGCCATTGCAGTGCACCCCATGGGCAGGACGGGCACAGCAAGGTCAGGGCTCTCTAAATAAAGAGGCTAATGACTGGAAATAGGGTTCATTGTGCAATGCTGGGTTTGCTTTCCAGCCCTGCTCAGGAAAAATATATATATTTTTAAAAATTTCTCATATAAAAAGAACAAAAGTAAGGGCTTGCTGAAGACTAACCAAAGCCATGATAATGCAGAGATCTGGGTTCTTTCTGCATTGGCATTCAAAAGGTGCTGATTCCCTTTCTTCTGGTTGCTAAGATGGCAGCTCAATCTGAGCCACGTGCAATTAAGAGAAAAGAATATCCAAGGACATGGCCACCCCAGCCACATCTGTCCCTTTTTGCTAGGAGAGAATTTTGTATCGTATCATCACTGGAAAACTTCTACTCCATTTTTATGAGTTAGAATTTGGTTCTACCACTTTTTCACCTGGAAATCAGGCTGGAAATTCACTGGCACATTTCTGTCCCAGAAAGAGGAAACATCCACAGGGAACAGACTTGAAAATGGGTGTTGAATAAACTAACCTGTGATGCCTGGCACTCTGATCATTAGCAAGTTCATTAGCTGAGTTACTTAAGAGAGATCCTGAGGAAATTTATCAATCCTTATTTAAATGAACTATACAATGGTATTTAGATCATGATTCTGAGTTTAGAGAAATGTAAGAATAAATAGCTAAAATAGAAGAATGGTTACTTAGGAATGTGGAATGGTAGACTGTTTTAAAAAAGATGGGTTAGCTTATTTTAAAAATGAATTTTCTAGAAAAGAATGCTTGAAATATTAGCAAACTTATTCTTTAATATTTATTAAGTAAAGTTTCATATTATGTAATATGTAGAAGATAAAACCATACTCTGACTAGAATGGTGTACCACCATATCACATAAATAAAGGAAGAAGTAGGCTGGGTCAGCTCAGAGATGCTACTCTAGTTGGGAGATCTTTATATATTTTATCTGCAATCCATAGTCAAGCTAAATTCTGATTAACAAAAACTAATGTTGGTTGGGCCTGGTGATGAGAAAATTTCAAATTCACAAAAACAAATGAGGGGTTGGGGAGATAGCTCAGGAACTGAGCTCCTGCTTTGGCAAGCTGAAGGACCAATGTTCAATTCCTGGTCCACATGCTGCGACAGCCCCGTCCCTGGGCGGCCACTAAGTCTGGGCTTGCTAGCACACCCCTGTAATCCCAGCACTGGAAAGGCTGAAAACAGGAGGCTCACTAGGAGTCGATTCTGTGTAGCAAAACCCTGTGCCAAATACATTTTTTTAAAAAAAGAAAGAATGGAAAAGAAAAGCATAGAAAAAATGAGCAAGTTTTATTTATTTTTTTTAAAAAAACAAAGTCCAGGAATTTACTTCTCCACACTGAGTGATCACATTCATCTTTAGTACACTTTGGCCTGTGCCAGCCTTGCTGCCTTCTACCTGAACTGGGCTGTTTCTTTGTGATCTTTGTCTGCCATGGCAGCACTCTACAATCAGCTCACTGTGGGCTAAAACCTTCCACAAATTATGAGGTGAATAAACCTTTTCCCTTTTAACTTAGGGTGTTGGGTATTTTCGTCTCAGCAGTGAGAGAAAAGGCAGCTTTAAAACTACCAATACCTGGGTTCCTGTCCCACATAGTCTGATGTAACACAACCTGAGGACCAAGATGTTTTGAAGCTTTCCAGGTGAAAATACCAGATGACATTAAAAAAAGACCCACACTAATTTGTACTCCCTATTACCCCTTCCAGCAAAATCTAAGTTTACTAAGGATGGAAATAATGTATATGCTTGTCATTCATTGTTCAAAATTTTGTTCAGTAAATGAGTCAGGGAACAAAACAATGGTAGACATTTAGTCATGTGAATGAATTAACAGAAGAATCAAGTTACATTTTTCAGTGATTAGTTATAGATTTTATTTTCATGGTGATATAACTTGGACTGCTTCACATTTTTGTCTTATGTTAATTAAAATACTCAGTTTTTAAAGTGCATAGATATTAGAGTTCACTGCTAACTTTGCAGTGTTATATCCACATATTGATGCACATAGATATATGTGCAAAAGTATATTGGTAAAGAATCTCCTTCATGGAACTACTTTCATCATTTATCCCCCTTCCAGTTAAAAAGATTTTATTCTCCAAAGACCTTTTGATGTCTAAAGCATGTTCATAATCTTGCCAAAAATTAATACTATGAATAATCTTGGCTTGCTATACTATATATTATTCCATTTGTCAGTTTTCTTGCTGGAGGGGAATATACTTCCTCTTTTTAAGGAAATCAGATTTGCCTTAAACAATGCAAGTTTCTGAACAGCTTCGTTCTGCCTTTTGTGCACAGATGCATTGAAAGTGTTAGATGATAACTGAATTAAGTCATCTTACCACAGCCAAACTAGGACAGAAATGAGTCAACATGCTTTTATTCAGTTTTTGTAGTCATTAAACTCAGTAGCAGGTTGGCCCAGAGTATTCCATGGCATGTGTCAAGGCGGTAGCTATGAATGCCATCTCCTGGGAAAACTCCAGATGTTTTTATTTTAAAATTCTTCATTCATAGATAAGGATACACACTAATATGAGCTTGTGCAGTGAACACCATTAACTGACAGAAAGCCCATGGGTTGTTTCCTAAATTCCTAGTCAAAAAGCAGCCTATGGCACATGGTTAAATTGCTGAAACCCTACTGCTGCCTGACTCTGAGGGTATTGGTGATTCAAAGGAAGCGTACTCGCTCTCCAGCACATCTCATAGGTGTGAATCTGGATTCCCATTAATCCCATAATCTGAAAATTAATAACAGTGAACAAGTAAGTTGACAAGGACTAAGTTGGCCAATATAATTTCTATCCAAACAGAGAAACTTCTAAAATAAAATGAAAAAAGTAAAGCCAGTTCAAATTATAGTTTCGTATTAGCCTGCATTGTCTCAGGCCAACCTTAGTATAAGGAGGGTGATGCCTGCACACAGTGAATGCACTGAAGTGTTACACACTTCAATGTGAAGTCATCCTCACCAAGAGATCTGTCTTCATCTCACCCAAATAAACAGTAAGTAAGGAGTAACTCAGACTTCTGCTTTATGGCTTCTACCTTCAAATTCTTTGAACGACATTTAATGATAAAATTCTTTCAAAGCTGGATATGCTGAGATATGCCTGTAATTGTAGCTAACAGGAGGCTGAAGCAAAAGAATTGTAAGTTCAAGACCACACTGGGCAATTTACTGGTTTCGAAATAAGAACCAAGAGTTGAGAGGTAGGTCCCCACTTCAGTGGTTCAGTCCCAGTACATCAAACAAACCAAAACAAGACTCCCATATGTTTCCTCATAATTTACATAGTTTTAAAATTTTATAAACCTTGTATAAAGCCAATTAATCATCATGTTTTATCAATTTTTCATAAGAAAATCATTGACTTGTTTTACTTTGTATAAGATATACAATAGGATTTTTGAGAAGGCTATATATACACACATAATAAAACAACTACAACAGTTTAAACAAATGCACATACTCATCCGTTTTAATACTTAGTATTTGTGTAGATCGTAAGAACATCTTCAGTGTAGTTTCAATAAATTTCAAGTATTAAATATATTCTACCTATACCTCATGGTCATGTTAACCCTCTAGATGTGTTCATTCCACCAAATTCAAAGGTATTTCTCTCCCTGCCCATCCCTAGTAACTGCCGGTCTACTCTACTTGTTAGATTTATTTTGCTGTAGATGCTGCATATAAGTGATCTCATACTGCACATCCCATGAGTTACTTACTTATCATACTATCATCCACATACATACATGCCAGCGCAAATGACAATATCTCCCTCTTCAAGGCTGGGAGCTGCTGAAGCTGAAATTGCTCACATGCGGGAGGGCAGGGTGAGGCCTCACTGCCTAAAGCAGTCCAGCTACCTCAGTCTTGAGAACAGCATCCTCCCTGGACACTGCAGGCTGTTAGTCACTGGGCAACCTTGTGTCTTGCAACTTTGTAAAAGTATGAGTGCACCTTGTTCAGGGCGTGCTTTGGCCAACCAAGCAAAGAGTCACCACCTAACCCAGCTCTTATCTCTTGTCTCATCTCTATTGTCCTAATTTCTGCCACCATTTTCTCCCTGAGAACAATGGATCACACTGAAAAATCAATAGATCCTTACACAAGGCTGAATAATATTTCAGTGCACATATTGATGTGCATATGTGTGTGACAATTTTGTTACCTACTCTGTTGACAGACGTTTGAGACATTCCTACATCTAAGCTATTGATGGCCAATTCTTAAAGGCTGTTTTCTAAGAATATTTTTGATTTCCCCTTATTTAAATTTTTCATGAGACTGTCAAGCATGTAAAAGCCAATTTCCTCATGGAGGTTAATTGCTTTCACTTATATTAAATATTACGTCCGTTTGTACAAAAAAGCATAAGAAATTTTTTTTTTTAATTTAGGGCTATTAACTTTCTGCTGCCATTTAAAACAAAAAGTTGTGCCCACAACAAAAGCCAAACTTTTTATGAACAACTTAATGTACACAGATAGTCCTCTCATTGTTCTGAAAATAATTCCAGAACATGACACTTACAAATTGAGGAGCTTCTTATAAGTTAATGAAGAAATTCCTTGAGGGTTACAAATATAAAATACGGAGCACTGCATTAAATTGGATTCTTAGAAGCCAGTCAAATCAAGGTAAGTGGATGAAAAACTTTCAAAGGTTAGCAGAAAAAAATGGGAGATAGCCAACATTGAGTTCTAAGAACTAATATACTGAGAGATTTAGGAATCTCCACATATCAGTGGCCTATCATGGATCAGATGACTGTTCAGATCCCAGTCTTCAAATAGGGGTTTCTGTGGCTCACCAAGTCATCTTGTACACCAAGAGAAGAGTTTCCATTTCATTGTCGGAGTGTCCACACCCACCCTCCTAGCAGCAGCTGAAGCTCCCCAGCCATTGCACTGTAAGGCTGCTGAGTATGGATGGGCAGTGCAGGGAGGCAGTGAGGGCAGGGGAACAATGGCACCCATCAGAGGCCTTACAATTCACTGATCCCCGAGGTCCAGCTGCCAGGGCCACCTGATGGAGGAAAATGTGGGCCAGGGAGTTTGGGAGCACGGAACGCTCCTCGCGCTTGAATGGGGAGTGTGCCAGGTATTTGCTCATACACTGAACCTCCAAATGTCCCTCTCTTCTCCTTTGGTCTTTGGTCACAACAGCAGCCATAAGGTGACTAACAGTTAAGAGTTATGTAAACAGGAACAGAATAATTATCTCAATGTGAATAAATAATGCAGGTCACTAGTAGAGCTGTCACTTTGACGCAACATATTGTCAGAGTTTCTAGGACAAGCAGCCCCCTGAGGATGGACAGTCCTTCCTAGACAATGATCTTCAACAAGGAACACCAACTCTGTAGGTCAGTGGAGGAAACCCTGAGGCCTGCGTGCCTCGGGGGACTGTTTATATCACTGAAAGCTCCAATAGCCTAGGCTAAGCCAGCTGAAAGAGTCAAATAATGAATTTGTGGGGGCTTTGATTATATAGCTGATAACAATTCTGCTGACCCATGGTTTTTCTTTAGTGTGGGTTTCACTATCCTCAGATTAATGACATATGGTAGCATATTCATCAGCTTTCTCTACATCACCTACAACTTCTATGAGAATTTAATCTCGATCATGGCTTTGTGGTTTCATTCAGTAATGGTTCTGCATGGAAGGCATGGTAGAAGGGAATAGGAGGAAAAAGCTGCTCAATTCATGAGGCCAAGAGGTAGGAGAAAAAGCAGGAGCCAAAGAAGGAGGACTACTGTGCTTTCCGAAAACACACTCAGTGATATACCTCTTCCAACCAACCCCAAACCCACAAAAGAACATTTAGTTATGAAAACACAGATGGATCACCTTCCAATGCCACACCTCTCAAGAGAATTTGAGGGTCATCCATTGATGGGAGTTAAGACCCTGCCAGGCTACCAGATTGCCTCATGAGATTATCGTCACATGGGAGCAAATGCTCTCAGTGTGCAGGTGGCTGAGCCTACAGTGCTTCATCCATCCACACCAAACTCAGTGTTTTCCAGTATGCACTGTAGCACATGCCTTCCTTGCACTAGAATGCAGTATTTCAGGTTGACATTGCCTTAGTCAGAGGGAGTACCGCCGACTTGTCGGCTCTTTTGCTGTCTTTTCTTTAGTTGCTCTGTCAGTCCACAGTTGCACTGGCCTTTCGGTAGTGGAGTGCTTGCGAAGCTCAGGGGTTCGTGACTGACGAGTGGGAGGGAAGGATGCTCCCTGGTCACAGTGAAGCCTTGAAGACCTTTTTCCTAGGGCAGCTATCCCATTCCCAACATTTACAAATCAGGCTGCAACAGCAACAGCACAGCTGGGGCGGGGATGCTCAGCAGTGCAGTGTCACTGCTGCTGCCAGCTGGAGGTCGGGGTCGGAGGGGATCAGGCTGCTGGATTCAGCTGTTTTCTGGCTCTTGGTTAGTGCACACCAGTTCTCATCTTTGAAGGTTGTGCGTATGCTGGTACAAACTACAGTTTGGGCTGTATTTGTTGCATTTAACGCA
Organism: Ctenomys sociabilis; assembly: GCA_004027165.1. Taxonomy (NCBI): domain Eukaryota; kingdom Metazoa; phylum Chordata; class Mammalia; order Rodentia; family Ctenomyidae; genus Ctenomys; species Ctenomys sociabilis. The sequence continues at coordinate 65,841 of PVKA01004620.1, forward strand.
TTTTTTTATTACTGGATGTTTGTGACTCATGATAATTACATTCATCTTGGGGAACTGATAGGCATTCATAAAACTTATCTTCTTTTGGTTTTTAAAAATTTTAAGCAGAAAAAGGTACAAATAACAATAAAAGAGTTTCAAAATAGGCTAGTAGGATAGTAACAATAATTGATATATTGCATGTTGTTATATTCATAGCAGTTCACAGTACAAGATACAGACATGAAATATTGCCCCAAAAAGTATCAGCATGAAACTTTATTTTCATTTTTTTGATGTATTTGATACAGGGTCTCATACACGGATTAGACTCAGTGATTCTCCTGTTTTCAACCCCCCAAGCGCTGGGATTTTCAGCGTGCCCTGGGAGTGGGGCCAGCACAGGAGGCTGAGATTGATCCGGTCCCTGCGCCTGCCTCAGCAGGTGCTTTAATCCACTGAGCTCTCTGGCCAGCCAACTTTATTTTCAGAGAACTAAGAGAAATATCGCTGTATCTCTAAATTAACTATTTGTGTGTGTGTGTGTGTGTGTGTGTGTGTGTGTGTGTTTCTTTTGCTTTCCTTCCTTTCTCCTTTCTCCTATCAGTTAGTTACTCTGTTCTTTTGATCAGTTTCTTCTCTACTCACATTATCTGTTGAACATTTTGGATATTGTTTACTACTCTGGATTGTCACAATAGCAAGGTAATTCATTTACACATGTGAGTCTGATTTATTTTACTTATGTGTATGGTCTCAGCTTGCATCCATTTACCTATAAAAGTCTTAAGTTTTTCTTTGTGGCTGAATAGTATTCCATTATATATAAAAACCGCACATCCTTGTTATACATTCCTCAGTTGGTGGACATTCCAGTTATTTCCAAGATTTAGCTATTATCATTGATATATTGTGTCAACCTGAGAAGTTTAGAACTGTAACTAAGTAACCCAGCAGGGCCCAAGGTCTTCACTATGTAAGTATCTCATTCTCTGCAAGAGAAAAGAATGAGATAGTGAGTGTTACATACACACACCCTCGGGATGAGTTATGGTTTATGTCTGCTTGTCCCCACAAAGCCTCAGGCAGTTATTGAGGCCACTTCTGGAGTTTGCAATTAATTCATGATCCAATGCAGAGATTATGGATGTGAGTGCTACACTGTCCAGGGGCTGATGGCCTGAAAAAATATAAGGGAGGGAGAGAGACTTACTATAGTGGAGCCTCCTCTCTTTGTTCTTTGCTGTTTTCTGCCACCATGAACTGCTGCCTTTTGCCATGTGCCCCTTTGCCTTAGAACCAGCTAAGTATGGACTGAAACCACCAGTGACTATGACCTAAACAAGCTTTTCTTTCCTTAATTTTGGGTGTAAGATATTTTTTCTGATCAATGAGAGAAATGTAACTAAGACATTAGCTATGACAAATTGTGCTGCTATAAACACAGGTGCACGTATATCAATGTGCTATGACTTTTTAATTCATCTGGGAAGATACCCAAAAGGAGAAGAGCTTGTTATATGGGACCTGTAATCCTACTTTGTTTGTTTTTTTTTGTTTGTTTATTTTGTTTTTTAATTTTTTAAAGATTCATTGTTGTTGTTTATTTCATACAGGGTCCCACTACGTAGCCCAGACTCATAGTGATCCTCTTGTCTCAGCTTCCTCAGCACTGGGATTACAGGTTTGCGCCACTATGCCTGATTTCAGGGGCCATGCACAGGGCTTGCATAGCATGTGGTTGGGGATTGAACCCAGGTCCTTGCTTTTGTCAGGCAGGCTCATAGACCGCCAAGCCATCTCCCAGCCCAGTAATCCTAGTTTCTTAAGGAGTCTCCACACTGACTTCCACAGTGGTTATTCCAGGCTGCCCTCTCACCAACAGTGGAGCAGTGTTCCTTTGCCCCTAAAGCCCTGTCCACATTTGTTTTTGGTTAACTGTTTTATAATAGCTATTCTTTCTGGAGTGAGATGGAATCTCAGTGATGTTTTAATTTGCATCTCTGTAGCAAACAATGATGAATATTTTTGTAAATTTATTTTTCATTTGTATTTTTTAATCTAAGAGGTTTATATTTATCTCAGATGCTTCTTTTTGAATTAGGACTTTGAATTTTGGGGACCTGATTTATAAAATTCTTTATGTGGTCCTTTGTATGAGGAACAAATGCTTATAAAATTTTCCAGCTCTGTGGGTCGTCTTTTCACTTGCTGGTAATTCTTGTTGTTTTGTATAGAAGGTGAGGTCCCATTTGTTCTTTGTAGCATTTCTTCTGTTCTTTTGTTTCATTTGTTCTTTGTAGTATTCTCATAGTATTTTCTGTGTGGTCTAGGTTTTATTCATTAACTATCTGCATATATCTTAAGAAATCTATATATTTTCTTTCAGTATATTCAATTTTTCTGTTTAATATTTAGATCTTTATTCCATTTTGACTTTTTTTTAGTGCATGGTGATTGATATGTGGCACCATGTATTAAAGAGACTATCTTTCTTCCAAAAAACATGTTTGACTCCTTTGTGGAAGATAGTCTTTTAATGTGTTTGGAATTGTGTCTGAATTTTCTATTCTGTTCCATTGATTCCCCAGGTCTGTTTTGTTGTTGTTTTGCCAAAACCATGCTTATTTTATCACAATAGCTTTGTAGTATAATTCAGGTGAGGGATTGTGATGCCCCTAACTTGCCTTTGTGGCCCACAGTTGCTTTTGTTATTCTAGGTCTCATCTAGTTTCACATGAATTTTAGGAATGTTTTCTCTTGATCTGTGAAGCACGCTAATGTTATTTTGTTCAGAATTGCATTTCATCTGTACAATTGTGGGAGTATGTCCATTTTCACTATTTAGTTCTTCTTATCCAGGAGCAAGGATATTTTCCATTTTATGATATCTCTTTCAATCTCCTTTTTCAGAGATTACACCATAATTTTCAGTGTATAGGTATTTTATTTTCATTGCTAGACTGATTATAAATGTTTCCTTTTTTGCTGCTATTATAAATGATATAGTTTCCAAAAAATCTCTGTGTGAGTTTGTTGTTTATGTACAGTATTGTTGTTTTTGAGTGTTGACACTGTGTCTAGCTACACTACTGAATTTGATTATTAAATGTATAAGTTTCTTGGTGGAGTTTTTGGGTTTTATGTGTAGAGTATCATGTCATCCTCAAATAATGAATATTAACTTCTTCCTTTCTTCTACTTGTTCCTTTTCATTCTTTCTCTTGTTTCATTACTCTGTCTAATGTATCCAGAACTACACTGAATGGGAGAGGTGACAGTGGATATCCTTGTCATTTTCTTTATTTTAAAATGAAAGCTTTCAGTTTTTGATCATTGAGTACATAAGCTGTTGAGTACATAAAAGACCTTCATTCCAATTTTCTGTAGGATTTTAATGAAGAAACAGTGTTGAACTTTGTCAGATTCTTCTTTTTGCATCTATTGAGATGATCGTTTGAGTTTTGTCTTTGATTCTCTGAATGTGGTGTATTCTATATTTATTGATTTATTATTTTCCTTTCTGCTGCTCTCACTTCATAGTTCTAGCATTTTGCTTCTGATTTTCTCTACCTTTTTGCACTCTGGAAAATGTCATGGGAGGTCTGGGTGTTTGGAGTTGCATTTTGCTTCTTCTGTCTTTGTCGTTTTCTATTTTATTTTGCTTTCTATGTTTATGCTTTCAGATTTTTTAGGTTAGTTAGTTGTTCTGGTGTCTGAGTTTTCCTAGGAGATGCCTGTTCCTCAGGTTGTCTTCTAGATACAGGTGCTTCTTCGTCTTTACGTCTCTCCCAGGAACCTACTTTCACAGAATAGTTTGGTTTATAAAAATAAAATGTTGAATACTGTCAATAAACTTGTCAAAGTAAAATCCTAATCATTCTGATGCAAAAAAAGAAAGAAAAAAGAGTGTGGTGTTGCTCTCAACTGGGCTCAAGGCTGGCACCTCTGGTATTAGTTATGGTTGTGACCCCTATTGATGACAGTGTTATTATTCAATGAAGAAAAATTTACTGACAGACATGGTATCTTGGTTAAATAGCACAATTAACAAAAATTATAGACTCAAGTACAGCCAGACTACTGACAGATTGTGGTAAATGTCAGCCTGATTTCTTTAACCAGAGGGGCAAGTTCTATAGTTATATAGTACAAGCCAGGTCTTACCAGGAACTTGTATGTCACATTTTTACACTTGGTGATTTTAACCTATTATGAGTGTTTTTAGAGGAGTATGAGAGAGGATGAGAGGTAAAGAGGTTAAGTACAGCAGGAGCAAGTATGGTGTGCATAAGTGATCTCTAAGTGTTGGGTAACTACAGGATAAGTAAAGGAGAGGCTGGAAAAGAAAACCTAGGAGTATGGAAGTGAATCAGAAAGAGACAATATTTACTCACAGAAAGGACTCATAAACTCAAGTGATGGCTGACAAAAGGAAGGAAGAGGATGAGTAAAATAATATGAAGAGAAAGTTTAGAGAATTAAATCATGAATGAAGGAGAACAGAAGGTAGAAAAGAGAAATGAAAGGAAAAAGCAAAAAAAAATGCACACATGGGGGGAGAGGGGAGGCAACAAATGCTTGGAAAGAAAAACAAAACTGAGAAGGGGCAAAACTGAGAAGAAAAACAAAGAGAAAAGAAAATAGGAAACAAAAACGAAAAGAAACAAAAACAAAGGAAAAGAATAAAACCAGTAAACCAGCTTCCTACCAAAAGAAAGACCCAACAGACAGAGAAAAGATAAAATAGTGAGATTCATTTAGTGTTTACTGTTCTGGAGGAGTTCCATGTCTTCTCCCAGCATTCATACAGCAGCGAAGACTGCAGGTAGATTTGTGCTGGGTCTGATCTTTTATTCTGGATTTGGTGTGGGGTTAATTTCTGTAGCTGGAATTCTCTCCAGGCATTTTTTTTTTTAAGGAGGATGAGGGGGTAAGTAAAGAAAAGAAAGAGTTCCTACCTGCCCACTTCTATTCCACATGTCTTTGTCACAGGCATCTTACCAGCTGGTGGTTCACAGTGTTGCTGTTGCTTTAGACTTTCCCATGCCATTAGTTCCATGTGACTATCCTGTGCACTCTAGCCAGGGTCCTACTGTGTCACTGGAGTTCCTGCCATCTCAAGTCCTTGATTCCCATCAATGGAGGGAGCAGGAGCTGCTCTCAGATTGTCCTCCAGCCAATTCCTATAGCTTTGGACCAGTGACATGAGCAAAAACACATTTGGGACTCTCCTGCCAATTGCCACAGTGCTGGGTCAATGGCACCAGTGGAAAGCACTAAACCTAAGTTTTAGGTACATCCTTGAAAGATAGTAGAAAATGGCTTTGCCAATTCATGAATATGGTAAGAGACGAACATGCACCCAATACTAACTTTTCAACCTCCAAACAGAAGTAATGAAATCTCTTTTTTGTTTTGAAGTGTCCAGTTCTAGGTAATGGGTATATCAGCAAAGAAACTGATTAATACCTAATGATCCTGTAATCTATAACAGGCACTCTTTTGAATCTTGAACTCCATGTGTTCACAAGAATTTGAAAACTTCTTCTGCAAACTATTTGGTCCTTCTGGTAAGCTAGCTATTTGTTCATGGAGCGTAATGATCCCTTAGAGTCTCAAGAAGATCTGATCTTAGCTGTAGTCTACATAAACATCCAAGTGAGAACAAATAGTTCAGATCCACCTTGCCTGAGGTACTCCAGCCAAACATAAATTCCACCAGTACTCAATAAATGGCAAGCATCAAGTAGTGATTTGAGTCATATATTATGTAATGGCCTCAGGCAACTTATATATCCAAAGTTTAAGCAGCCTGATAAGCTAAGGGCTTGCTTTCTGTTTTATTAGACTTAATCAGCATGCTCAGAGGTTTGAGATACAGAAATTTCTATGGAGCTAGCAGTTGCAAATTTCATGAAGACTTCTTAGTTAGATTCCATCAGCCTGGGTCTGGATTCTTTCAATGACTTTGAACCTTCTATTCAAAGAGCCCCTTTTAAGATCACAGGGATCATAAGACTAATGGGGACCAAAAGAATACCTATGTGGGCATTCAGTAAATGCTGCCTCCTGTATCCAGGGAGATCCACTGATTGGTAGGATTTGTTTTTATGAATTGATAGCTCTTAGATCAACACTTGTTTTAATAAATCTGGGGCTATTTCTTTGAACCTCCTGTACAGTGGTCCCTAAGAACACCACTTATTGTGTTTAATCCTGGAATTTAGTCATTGCATTAGTGTTTAATTGCTGTGCAAGGGCTGCTATTTTTCAGTGTTTTCTTCCCTTAGGACATTTCTGATGATGAGTGACTAGCACACCTGAGTGTACTCAAGTGGTTGGAGCACAAACCCTCCCGTCTGGTGGCATTGTGGAGGGCAACTGATGAATAAGTATATTAAAAGTATAGTGCAGGCATCTTCTGTGAACACAGATGAGTCTTCACCTTCATCTCATCAGAGGAAAAACTATCAGCCAAGTCAACAACAGCTCCCCAGTCTCCAGCATAGTCCTCACCTCTTCAGTGATAGGGACAGTATTTGACCCTTGAGGACCTAGGACATTCAGATGGCCAGAGCTGTCTATCAGCATCAACTCCTTTGAAGACCCTTTTCCAAGACAACAGAGATAGTTGCATTACAACAAGCTGACAAGTAGCACTCCTAGCACAGCTTTATTTTCTGGTACTAAGAATCCAGCTCAGGACCTTGCCAGGTGGTGTTGTGCCACAGAGCTATATCCCTGACCTGAGAAACATCCCTAATTATACCAAATCCTCAGTTAGCAATCATGTTCCCTCCACACACAGGTCACTCCATATTGTTTCTCATGGATATTTTGCTGATTTTAAGATTTTTAGCCAGTAGGAACATATCTGGCCTTACAAAATGGACTACATCTGGCTTAATTGGCCTCCATACACTTTAAAGCAACAATGCTATTCAGAAATAAATGAGCTGAAAATAGTCAATGCCTGTTTTGTAGTCTGTAGTAGAATCCCAGTAATTCGTACCTCTAATGCTTGTTACATTGTGTCAAATTGAGAATTCAGAAGTTTAGAGGCTTGACTAAGTGACTCCACAGGGGGCCAGGGTCCTCACCTTGAAAACATCCTGAGCTCTGCAAGAGGACAGCAGGGAGATGTGTGAGTGGGCAGCCTGTCTACCATTCAGGGGAGCAAGAGGGGATTGTTCTCCCTCCCCACTTTTGCTCTTGCTGCTCTTGCTGTTTTTTTTTTTTTTAATTGAACCACAAATGTCAACAAGACAGTTTCAAGACACCCCCCACACACACATTCAACAAATTAATACATTGCAAACTGTCCTCACAATGCCCTGGCATTGTACAAGGTGCCCACATGACACATTATTATTCTAGCAGATATCTCCCATCAGTGAATTAAGAGTGTAGCTGCCTACTCATCTTATTTTTTTATACCTGAAATATATCAAAAATTCAACAATTATTTTCCTAGTGGATGACTGTAGCACTAGAAGCCGACACACTATCCTGTCCAACCACCATCAGTGCAGATCCTTCCTCCCATAGAACCATGCTGAAGCACAGCGTTATCCAACCCAACTGCACTGTCCATACACACACATCACAATTCCCTCTTTCTACACCCCTTCCTTTGTCCACACCTGCCAAAGGTGGGCACGCCATTGACATTCAACCAACTTAGTTGCTTGAACTCGACACCACAATCCAACACAGTCCAGCATTCTACAACCACAGTGAGTCATTCAACAAAACTGTCAACCACAGCCATCCACAGCCTAGTTCAATATTATGGCCCCATGATGCATACTTCATTTTTATACTCTTCTGCTAGATGGTCAAGACCCAGATAGATCAAGACCCATACACCAAAACATGAACTTTACATTTCCCATGTGGTCAGTGAAGTCCTCTCAGGGCCTATCTTGCAGTCCTGTACATTATTCTGTAGTTCCTTTGTCCGTGTCATCCATGTGGATGAGTCAAGGCCAATACCCGACCAGTTTGCTCTCTGTGAGAGCCTGAGAGAAAGTTTTCTCTTCATGTGACTCTCTCCAGGCACACTCCAGAACTTCAATCTCCCTCCTACCTGGAAAGAGATTATTTCCACAATCTCCCTGTTCAGAAAACCCGGAGCTCACCTGAGTTCCATGAAGAAGAATGGAAGGAACCCACTAAACAGGACAGTCAATTAAATACAGGTTACAAAGGAGTAAACAATACCAGGTAAATATCATGACAAACATAAGTCAGCACATTTAAATTATAACCATAAATGTAAACGGACTCAATTCTCCAATTAAGAGAAATAGACTGGCACAGTGGATTAGGAAACAAAATCCAACAATATGCTGTATACAAGAAACACACTTAACTCAAAAG
>PVKA01004620.1:74304-97657 GCA_004027165.1 Ctenomys sociabilis
AGCACCTCAGAAAAAAGCAGGAGTAGCAATTCTGTGCTCAGACAGTCTCAACTTCAAACCAAGAATGATCAAACGACACAAAGAAGGCCACTATATATTGGTCAGGGGAAAAATTCAAGAGCAAGAAGTAACACTCATAAATATCTATGCACCAAACACAGGAGCACCCAACTATGTAAGACAAATCTTAAGGGACATGAAAAACTTAATGTCTAAGAACACAATCTTAACAAGAGATCTTAACACACCCTTATCTTGCTGCTTTCTGCTGCCTCGAACTGTTGCCCCTGAGCCATGCCACCTTACCTGAGAGCCAGCTGATGATAAAGGACCAAACCCTCTAAAACCCTGAGCTAAATAAAACTTTTCTTCCTTAATTTGGGGTGCCAGATATTTTGTCCCAGCAAGGACAGAAAAGTAACCAAAACAGTTATCCAGAAGAACCCTCGTGAGAGGCACACATGGACCTGTTCACCACAGGAAACTGTGCTCTCCCAAATCACTAGCATTCATTGGCCCCTACAGATTCCCAAGGTCACAGCATTTGGCCACCTCTGCTTAGCAACATGTAATTATCTGAACCTGTTCATATTGCCCTCCTGGTACTGGAGGGCATGTGTGTATGTCCTTCTCAGGAACCTGGAGTCCTTAGCCCCACCACTACTATTTTTCTTGAAGTTCAGTGAGGTCAAGGAAAATACCACATGATTTTGCCTCTTTGTCTGACTTTCCAGGCTAACATGCAGAATCACTACCCTCTTCATTGCCTGACCTATGTAGAGACATATTTGGTTATTCATTAGTTTCCTTGCTTAGGGCCATAGATCTTTTTTTTTTTTTTTTTTTATTCTGATCTCAGGTGGGTGACCTCCAAAATGATACAGAGAGAAAAACTGATATCAGCTGGGTGACCTCCAAATGATATAGGGAATCTCCAAATGACATAAGGAAAAACGATCTCTGGACCTGACCTGTATGAGTTCATGTTCTCTAGAGCCAAAGAATAAATTTCAGGAACAAACAGAGGTTATGAGCAGAATAGTTTTATTGAGAGAAGGAAAGCTCCTGTTTGAGAGAGGGACAGGATGGGGATCCTAGTGGGTAATTCTCCCTATAGATCAGAATTTAAATGGCAACAACATTAGACTGTATATTCTTCTAGGCTTTGGAGCATTCCCTGTGGCTTTTGTTAATTTACTCAAGGTTGTATGTATTTCATATTGTTGGCAAAGCTCTCCAGTAAGACCACCATCTATCTCAGTTTCGTTCATATTTTATTTGAACAAGATCTACATTGTCAGGTGTGAATGACTTTGATTTGTTTCCCCATGTGTCCCTTGACCATGGTTTTCCCTTTTGGAGTTTTCAGTTAGGTTCTCTTAGGCCAAGGCCCAAGTGGGGGTTTTTGTTACCTTACTCATTGTCATGCCCGGGAAGAGTAGGAAAGACACAAGGGTCACCCCCCAAAAAGGATCATCCATGATGAAGTCTTCCCGCAGATTGAGACACCTATGTCTGTCTGGAGTCAGGGTCTGAAAGCCAAGTAGTGCAACCTTGGTTGAGGACCTTTGTGGTCCCTTGGATAGCCTTCCAGGAGAGAGAGGGGCACTTAGCTCTTCAGAAATTCTCCCAATGGAGGACACACCCATATCCTATTTCCAGACATCCAGCATCATAGTGGCATCAGTTTTTCTCTACCTTGGTCCCGTTGGTTGTTCTATTTGTTGCAATGAACACACAGCAGTAATAGATCAGTGATATAATTTGCAGTCTATAGGATTCTATCTTAAATATTTGGGTCTACAGTGCCTTTTATCAAATAAGAACATGCACAATCTAGATATCATGAGATTTGCCTTTGTTTTCTTTGTATTTTTCCTTTAACATTTTTATTTCATCTTCTGAAATTGTTTTCATTTCAACAGCTTTGTTTTCAGAAATGGATTTTGTAGATCCATTTCATGAAAACTTGCCTTAATTGAGGACTATGAACTGCTGGACTGGCTAGGACTTCCTACACTGCACCCTCTTATTTGTTTCCAACATTATCTTGGGGTACAAGAACGGCTATGATCTAGTACCTACTTTTCCTCTTCATTTGTGTCCTGCCTCTTGTATCTCACTGAGCCAACACCAACCTATTATTCAGAGATAACCTGTATCAGTGGTACTCCCAAGAGGGAGCTCATCGGCACCCCAGGAGTATGTGCCATCCTAGGGCCACAAGCCTGACAAGCCCTTGTGTGTTCAACTGGTGACCCTGATCCCTGCATCCGGCTATCAAGCAGAGCACAAGCTGTCAGTTCCAAAGGAGAAGTCCAACTCTATGCGGATAGCAATGATTATGACCATGTCCCACTGCACAAATACAATCCCATACCCTAGTGATCATTATAGTGCCATATTAACATCACCAACAGAAACCACATAGTCACACACTCAATGGCCTGGTGTTTCATTCACATGGATGAGAGACAAGAGTAAGATAAGCTGTGATGGAGGGCAGAGGCCCCTTGGGGCCAGTGGGCTCCTCTTGGCAGCTACCCTGTAGTATAAGGATCTGGACACTGATTACCCCTTGGAGACTGAGATTCTGAGAGCTGGAACATGCTTGAGGATCAGTAATTGGTGTGCATAACAGAACAAAGGAGACCACACTAACCTGGAACAAGGAACAGTACTCCTGTGCAAGGTGGCTTGGCCCACAAGCTGAAGGTGATGGAGTATTCTAGACTGGAGGGCTGTTTCTCTGAAGCTGAAAAGGCAAATTCTGCTTATGGCAAACAGTCTTTCCTAAGCAATTATAATTCATATTATGTGAATAGAATTTCTAAGTTGATCTCTTTCAGATATTTTAGGTAACTATTTCTAAAATAGTTACCTTAATGTTAAAATATAGAAATTACAAAGAAAAGAGCCAAAAATCTGTTCATCATTTTGCTGTTATCTCTAATATATTCTAAAGATATAGCTTTGGAAAAGAAAGGATGTTATTTTCAATCTATAGGTATTGTTTGTGATTTAATAGTGGTGCTCTTACATAGACATTGAGGAAAAATGCCTTATTAAAATCCTTCTGTAGAAAAACTATCATCTTATGAGGACAATGTTACTCTCTCAGTTGTTACTAACTATGGCTATAAAAATTGTAAGCTATCATAAGCTTCTTCTAAGTGCTGTCAGATTGCTCAAGTAGAGAGAATAAGAGACCCATAAGGTGAAGCAGGTCTGAGCAAGGGAAGTATAAATTAAAATCATGTAAGTCTTAAGCAAAATGAAAGTGTGCTTTACAAGAAAGTCCAGACCTAATGATACAATACATTGTTGGCAAGAACCCAAGAATAGAACCAATGAGAACTGGCTATCACCAAGGTGGATTCAGGGATAGATGGATTTAGAAAGGTGTAAATGTTTAACAGTGGTTTTTACTAAAGAGATGAATGACATTTTCACTACCAAATTTTCTTAAAGAGAAAAGGTCAGAGATATTAGATCAAATACTATCAACATCCCTGGTATTATTAATCTTATTCTTAAGGAATACAGATAATTGCTAAGAAATTATAGGTGCCTAAATATTTTGAAATGTTGCAAAGATGAAACTGTAAAAATGTGGGTGTATACATGTCTCAGTTGCTCTTCTCTCATTGCTGGGACAAATGCCTGAAACCTGAAATGAAGGAAGGAAAAGTTTATTTAGCTCACAGTTACTGGAGGTTTCAGTCCATACTCGGTTGGCTCCAAGGCAGAGCAGCCCATGGTAGAGGGCAGCAGTTCTTGGTGGCGGCAAATAGCAGAGAGCAAAAGCAAATGAGAGGAACAGCAGCAACAATGGCTGCAAAGACAGCTGTCTCTGTCGTATGCTACATTCAGGCTATCCACTCTAGACTGGGTGTCCCACTCAGACCCATAAGCCCAGAATTCCTCAGACCCACGAACCCACTGTGTCATGGGTTAATCACAAACTCTGGAAGTAAGTCCACCCCATGACTTACGCAAGACTTTGGGAGACAACTAGACACAAACCATAATAATAAGTAAGAAAATAGTTTAATTGTTGGGTCTGTACCTGTAAAGTAAGAGTTACATGCCTCAGAATATGCCAAAGCAAAACTCATTATTTGAGACAAATAATATTCATTAATAAACAATATTCATATTAAAAGCAGTGTTTTCCTTGAAGGACTGCTCCAAAGATGAAGTAAAATTACATGAATGAAACAGGTTCTGGCATGCTTCAAGTGTATAAATGGCATTGGTTTTGATCTTTAGTAAACTCAAAGAATCTCCAGATATGTGTAGGGTCAGCAAGCAAGCAAATGCTGAAACCCAGTGACCATCTTAAGATTTGTTGGTGTTCGGGTCACAACTTTCTCTTTACCACAGAGATGACCTTTCTTAGGGCATTTTGCTTTTTCTGTTTGTTTGTTTTGTATGGCTGGCTCAGCCCACCCTGAAGGCAGGGCTGGCATGGTGTATGGTGCTGGGGATTGAGCTACAGTCCATGGCACTTGCCTAAGCAGGCATTTTAAATGACTGAGCTATTTCACCAGCCTGGTATTTCATTCTTATCTGGGCTTTTTACTCAACATTTATAAACCAAGAAATTGAACTATGTCATCTCTGGGGTGTGTCCTAACAACTTCAAGATTTTTAGGTACTCAGGTCAATAAGCATGCTTATAGGGTTGAATACTATCAAATATATGTATTCTTAAACTATTGCAATATCTTAGTTTCCTCATAATGTTCTGGATTTATGAATAGTATCAAACTGAAGGCATGTTCTAAGCCCAAAAAAATTCTGGAGCTGGTTCTCAAGGCAAAGCCATTAAATCCATGATTCCCTTTGATTTGTATCTATGAGCATATCAAATATGTCCCAAAGGACAAAAAGTTGGAATCTGTTTTTCTATTTCAAATAATAAAGCTAAGAGATGATGTGGTTAGTAATTGTCATCTATTCTTTTACGTACTGGAGGAGATTTGTCTGTTATCAATATATTTTCATCTATAATTCAATCATTTGTCAATTTTATGGTATTTTAAATTAAGTAAACCCCTTCATTTAGGGTTGTATTAAAAGATAATATTTAAAAAGGCATCATTTAAAAAGGAGAAAGAAAAAAGAATTTTGTATTTCGAGTATATAAAGACATATTATAAATTTTAGTCTTCTTGGACAGAGTGTGTGTGTTTGTGTGTGTGTTGAGGTTATTGCTTTATTAGAATTATCCATTTAAATACAATGGACTTACAGTTTCTTGGGATGAGGAAGGAAGCATATATAACAAAAAGAATGAGCCTCATCTTAATTTATACCTTTTTGAATTCATTTTATCTTTATTTTAACTTGAAGTTCTTTAATGAATAAATTCAGAATTTTTTTCATACTGCGAAGGGTGAGCAAACCCTCAGCCTCCCACGTAGGGGCAGCTGCTGCTCCAGTTCCTCTCCCATTCTGCTCTCAGTCTCCTTCATTCCATGCAAGCTATATCAACTTGCATAGAATGCTCTAGATATGCCTGAATGGATTATAATCAGAAGCAAATAAAAGCAACTGAGATAGTAATGATATTACCAACATCTGCTTTGTTGCTTCTGTGTCAGATGCATCCAGTTCTTTCTGTTTATAGAGAAGTAGGTAGGGTTAATGAAGACAATAGAGGCCGTGAAGCAGCTCGGCACTAGCGTAGACATGCACAGCTGCCTTCTGCAGCCTGCAAAAGAGCAAAGAAATCTGACTGCACCGAAGTTACACGCAGTAGCTGAAATCATAGAGCAGTGCTGCCCTGAAGTCCCTGGAGAGAAAGAACAGGGCAACGGGAGCGGGCGTTCCTCCCCTTCTGCTCTCTGTCCTCTCATCTGTGCCTTTCACCACTTAAACCCATCGGGAATCCAAAGAGCAGGATAGCTCGGGTGCAGTGGTCCACAGGCATCTGCATTCCAGGACACCTGAAAGAGCAAAGACAGATGCAGAAAGGGGTCAGCGGGGTGAGCGCAGGAGCAGCTGGCCAGTCTTCCCAACATGGCCAACATGCAAGACATCAAGGGACCACAGTGACATTTCAGCAAAACACCATTGTGTAGGACCCATAGTTGTTCCATGAAGTTGCTGGCCACTGAAAATGCTCACTTCTGACTCAAAACTTTCTACCACTTTTTTACTGTTCTCAACTGCTCGTATCTGTTCAGCCCAAACTACTGAAAACACTTGAAGACCAAAGACCACATCAAAAAAAAAAAAAAAAAAAAATTCCAGCTTCAATTCCTTTCTGAACTCTGTAGGATTTGCTTGCCTTTCTAATACCATTAAAGTGTATGAGATCAGAAAATGCAGTTATTTGCTGTACATTTAGAAATTGTCTTCATTAATTGTTTCTGATTGAGGTTTGCTTTTGACACTTCTTAGCTACTGTAATGTACTACCTTCCCAGAGTAGCTCAAAATTAGACCAAAGAAGAGAATAAGGCATAGACTCATGCCATGCAGCCCAGCTATGGTACCAATGCAGGGTCAAGTGGAACAAAAATCAATTAATAATAGAAATGTAATATGTTGAATAAATCAGAATTGACTAATCATTACTGACAATAAAAGTAAACATAAAATAATACAAATGAGGAAACAAAAACTCACCTGCTAAGAGCCAGCCAGATACCTCAGTGGACTAAAGTGCCTGCAGAGTGCAGCGGCTGGGTTTCAATCCCCAGCGTGCTGTGCTGGCCCCTCCTGTGGGGCACACTGAGTAAGGCTGGGCGTGGTGGCACGCACCTGTAATCCCAGCGCAAGCCTAAAAACTGGTGATTTTTTGTTTTTTTTTTCTTTGTACAGGGGCTCACTATGCAGCCCACATTCATAGTGATGCTCCTGCTTTCTGCCTCCCTAATGCTGAGATTACAGGCGCGCGCCACCACGCCCGGACTCTGCCGCCGGCTCAGTGCACTTAGAGGCAGGGCCGGCACGGCATGCAGAACCAGGGATGGAACGCTGGCTGCTATGCTTACCTAAGCAAATGAAAACTGGAGGATTAAGTTTTTAATGCACCCTGAGTTCATTCTGTGTAGTGAGACCCCGTAAGCTGGTACTAAATACATTAAAAAAAAAAAAACTCATCTGCACAGTTGAACGTCTTCCTATGATATGGAAGGACTGAAAGTCACCACTCACAGTCACCATACCGGAAGTACACTCAGGCAAGTATGACCAAATGTATATAAATGGTAAAATCTGGGGAACAGGACTGATTGATTAGGAACAGGACATCTACAGGCTACACAATTGATAAAACACTGTGTGTAACAAGGTCACTATTATTACATGAGACAAATGGACATTAGTTTGCCTTTAAATGTGATACCTCTTACACTGTAAGTTCATTCTGTAATATCTCACATACTAATGCAGATACAGATGCAGGACTCGGTAGTGTGGTCACATAGTAACTGAGAACATTCAACACAAAAAGGTAGAAAAAAAGTAAGAAAATAAAAATGAGGAAGGAATTATTGTGGATTAAAAAGTAGGCAAGATACAGGGACTCATGCCTGACATGCTAATGCAGGATGGTTGAACATTGAGTCCAGCCTGGGAGTCAATCGCAATATAAGCAAAATTCTACCGCAAAATGAAAAAAACACAGAGTTGAGGATGCAGATTAGCATGAAGGCTCTGGGTTTACTTCCCAGAGGTGAAAAAGGAATCAGAAGGATTTGAGAACAGAACATTAATATATATAAATAAATTTTATAACTGATTACGAAGAAAAAAATAGACCAAGCATTTGCAACTATACTCAACAGAAATAGAATAAAAGAGTAAAAATTGAAAAATAAAAATAAAATTAAAGGTCAGCCAAATAGCTCAGTGGACTAAAGAGCCTGCTAGCAGGTGCAGGGGCCGAAGGTTCAATCTAGGGCATGCTGAGACAGCAATAGAGACTGCAGATGATGGCACACGCCTGTAATCCTAGCTCTTGGGAGGTTGTAAACAGGCAGATCACTACAAGTCCAATCTAGTAGTGAGACCCTGAGCACCCTGTAGACTCTTCCCTGTGTGCCTAGACAGAGTCACATGGAGAGAAAATATTCTCTCAGGCTTTCACAGAGAGCAAATTGGTCAAGCAATGGCCCTGACTCATCCATAAGGGGTTTCAGGATAAGTCCCAAGAGGGCTTGACCGACCTTGTCAGATACAAAGTTACATTTCTTGCTATATAGGTCTTGTTTCATCTTGGTCTTAACCATCCAGCAGAAAAGTGCAGAAGTGAGGTATGAAAAGTGAAGCCATGATAATATGCTGAGCTGTGGAAGGCTCAAGTCATCAGATTCAAACATTGCTAGTCCTCTGGATAGCCCACTACTGTTGTGGAGTACTGGACTATATTGGAGTATTTTGCTGAAATCATGCACCTGCAATATTTGGATGGCAACAGAATACCCATTTCTGACAAAACTAAAGAAAAAAGATGATAAAAAATAATATGCAATGCATTAATTATTGCAACTGTGCTACTAACCTGTTTTGAAACTCTTTCATTGCTATTTTTTCTCATTAAATAAATAAAAAATTTAAAAACACATGAAAAAATAAAAAATGAAATAAAATAAAGAAAATAAGCACAAAATATGTATACATTATTTCTGCATGGATTACAATAATTTGGACTGCTAGATTGTTTAGCAAATTAAAACACGTCCTTAGGCAGGGACAGAGACTGGGGTTCAATTTCTGGCTTCCTGTGCCAGCCTTACCCTGGGGCACCATGAGATGGCACTGAGACTGGACCTAGTGGCCCTTACCTGTAATCCCAGCCCTTGGGATGCTGAAAACAGTAGGATCACTAAGAGTCTGATCTCTGTAGTGAGACCCTGTAGATCCTTCTACTAAATAAAAAAAAAGATTACAAAATTGTACATGTGCAATTTGATAATATGAGTAAAATGCATTGTTTTCAGGGAAAATTAAATATTCATTCAGGGAAAGAGACATTAAAAATAAACCAATAATTTATATGAAACTGAAAATGTCTTCAAGGCCTAGGCAGTGTCAGAGTCAGTCTTTTGCACATTTAAGAGACAAATTAATTTGTGTCCCTTATAAAAAAGAAAACCTTTCATACTAATTGAACCAAGTCAGGGCTTGGGATTTGGCTCAGAGGTAGAATGCTTGCCTAGCAAGCTGGAAGCCCTGGGTTTAGTCCTCAGCACCAACAACAAAAAATAAACTTCCCTTTAAAAAACTCAACCAAAAAATACAGTAAAATAAAAAATGACCAAAAACAAACAAGGCAATTGAACCAAGTCAGAGTTGGACAAAGCCTTGCAGTAAAATATTTAGTTCAGTAAAATGCAGCTCAATAAAAGCGACATAAATAAAATGTATGTTATATCTGGGAAATGCAAATGTATATACTAGCGGATAATCTATTAATAACTAAAAGGAGAAAAATATGACCATCTAAACTAATGTTCCCATGTCACTCAACAAAAATTCCATACTAATCTAAACTTTTAAAATTATTGCAAATGTATTGGCACATCATTAACAGTACTTAATATGTCAAAGTCTTCCAAAACAAACAGAATCTACAAAATTATTCAAGAAGTCAAGAAAAGTGACAGAAGATATTCTCTTTTTAGGTGCATACCATTTATTTAGGTTGGTCCTGTTATGATGTATTTAGTAAAATTCTTTTGGGGCTGGTGAGATAGCTCAGTGGTCTAATGCGCTAGATTAGGCAAGCTTAGGCAAGTGCACAGGACCAAGGTTAGATCCACAGCACCACATGACATGCCAGTCCCACCCCCAGGGTAGGCTGAGCAGGCCACAAAATAAATATAAATAAATAAATAAATAAATAAAATTATCTTTCATTATAATTTAAGAATAAAATAGAAAAACTTAAAAATCTCCAGATATCTATATTATGACATGCATAATAAATGCTCACTGTCTGACTGATTAGGACTTTCAAAAAAGTATATGACTTTGTAATTACTTCTTACATATTCTGTGACAAACAAGAAATGTTTTCAAGTGTAACAGCTCAATAGTTGTACATATTCCCCAATATAATTACATTTGCTCAATTTTTTTTCAGCATCCAACTTTAGCTTTGTTTATTATCATTCTTTCTATAACAGAGTAACCAAAAACTTGGACAGCTATTATATAAATAAAGGATATTAATAGCAAATAAATTAACATGCACCACCAAAGCCAACATCATTTGTTATGTATTTCCTGCATTCTTCCTTATTATTGATTTTCAATAAGAAGTTTTTAACCAACAGCCAACAATCATAAACAAACCTTAAAGCACACAATTAAATAACTTTACACAGTGAATCTTATAAATCTTTAGTCTGGGGTTGGGGAGATAGCTCCGTAGTCTAAGTGCCTGCCTGGCAAGGACCTGGATTCAATCCTCACTACCACATTCCAGACTGGAACCTCAGGAGTGCAGACTTGGCCACCAAAAGTGACACGGGATGCTGGTACATGCCTGTAATCGCAGTGCTGGGGAGGCTGAGACAGGAGGCTTGTTCCGATTCTGAGCTGTGTGGCAAGACCTGGTACCAAAAAAGTTTACTCTTATATTATTGTTCTAAATTTAAAATATATATTTTGTATGTAGTAAGATAAATAAGAATAAGCATCTCAAATCATGGCATACTCATTGTCATGATATAATTAAGACAACCTTTACCTTAATTTTTCTTCAACTTTGGCTCATGATTGAGTTGTGAAAGAAAATGGTAGGATGAAGTTTGCTAAAGTAGCAAATATTTCTATAGGAGTAATTATTATATGTTGGTTATAACTCAGCAATCTAAGTTCCATATATATGTGTATATATTTGGTTGGAACAGGGCCTCACTACACAGCTTGGACTCATAGTGATCTTCTTGCATTCATCCTCCCCAGGGCTGGGATTACGGTCGTTTACCACTGCATACTGACTTTGGCCAGCTCATCTCACCCTGGGGGCTGGGCTGGCATAGCATCTGTTGCTGGGGATCAAACCACAGTCTCTGCACTTGCCTAAATAGGCACTTTAGTCCACTGAGCTATCTCAGTGGCCCCTAAGTTCCATATATGAAAATAATAGTATTATTAATTGTGGATATCTGAATACATATTTGTAATAAACACATGTTTATGTTACAGAATGAACAAATTCTAAACATGGCAAAGTATTCTCACTTTGGTGAAACAGAGTCACAAGCTAAAGCTAAATTGTTTCTAATTTAAGGTTATAATTCCAACTATATTCTTTACCTAGAAATGTTATAGATTTCATTATTTAATAATCATATTCTTAAAAATACAAGTTATTTCAGTAATTCTTCATACACTTCTGTTACCATTTCTTCACTCAGCATGTAATATTTAATATGTCTATATAAATAAATATCTATCAAAGCAGTGCATCCCACAATTTAAAAAAATCTATAATGTTTGTTCTTTGTGACATTGCACACATGTGTCATAAAAGTAGAGTCAATACTTTTTCCCAAAATATATATTTACTGCTTTCCAACGTGTAGTCTGTGCCATTCTGATACTTTGAAGCAAATGTCACCATAGTTTTATTTTTAGATTGATGCTGTTTTCTCTATTTTGCAAACTTCTCAAAAGAGACAGACTTTTCAGTTTAACAAAAGTGATCTCTCACCTCTAATCTGAAGTCTCATTCTGGTAGTATTCACCTCTCCTGTTTTCACCTCCATAATCACTTCCCATCTTTTCCCATATATCATGCTTCATGTCTCCTGTCCCCTGTCTCTTGTTTGTAAACTTTACTTGCATGTACCACTTATTATCTCTTCTTCTCTGTTGTATTGGTTTTCCTAAAATTAACGTCTGACTGCCTGCTGTGTACTCTCATCCCTGAGTGCTAGATCAGCTCTCTGAAGTAGATATTTTGAATAACATGACAGGAAAAGGTAGTGGACTCTCCCAGTAGGATTTCAATCTACTGATATAGTAACAACTCATTATAGCTGCCACTAAGTGAGACGCTAACAATACCCAAGGGCATTTCTGTTTTCTTTCCAATAAATACAAACACATCAAATCCTTAATTTATACACAATGGAATAATGTAGTCATTGGGATATATATGTATGTGATGAATAAGGAAGTATGAAACATTTAATGCTTTGGTTTTAAAGGAATAGATATACATTCAAAATATAATTTCTATCCCCCCACCTATTTGGAGGTGGTATTAGGCACCAGGTTCACAGATGCTGTACAACTGAGCTATAGTCTTAGCCAATTATTTATTTACTTAGCGACAAGATCTATGTTGCTCAAAAACCCCAACTTGCAATCCTCCTACATCAGACTCTCTAAAATTGTTTTTATTTCACTTTTTCACTTTTAATTCACATTTGTTTTTTTTTCTTTATGTATTTGTTGTGCCAGGGTCTCACTATCAGCTCAGACTCATAGTGATCCTCCCGTTTTCAGCCTCCCAGTGATGGGATTACAGGCACGCACGCCCACCCTTGGACCCTGTGGCTAGCACAGCCCACCAAGGGACAGGGCTAGTATGCCTGTGTTGCTGAGGATCAATTGTGGCCTCTGAACCTGCCTAAGCTTGTCTAAGCAGGCACTTGAGTCTGCTCAACTATCTCTCTGGCCCCTACACCTCACATTTGAATAGTATTAAGAATAGAAGTTTAGGACTTTTTTGTAGCATGTACATGTCAAAACCACTTCCAAAACATGAGAAATTATTATCTGATAAGGCACAGCTTGTAGTCATAGTTCTGGATACAGAAGTAGAGCTAAAATGCATATTAAAAGCCAGTGATAGTAATTAAATATTTCTATCTTGTCTAATTTTATTTATTGAACATAATTGTGAGTAAAACTAAAACAATATAAGATCTATGGGATAGGTACAATATTTTATTTGGCATTTTGGGGGGTGTTCTTTTTATCATTGTCCACAGTTGCAATATGATAAATGTAACATTTAATTTTAAATTTTTATTTTTTTGAATAATTTTCTTTTATTTTGATGAACATAAAATCAGTTGTTTAAAGTATTTTGGAATTGATTCTAAATTATTTCATTCTTCTGAAAAATTCTATACATACAGGAATGACCACTCATAACCACATTTTTCTGAATGTGAGCAAAAGAAATGACTGTGCATTCACTTCTAATCAATATATTGGAGAATTAAGAGTTTAGATTTTTAGTTCTAATTTTATCATAGGCTTCCACTCTAACTTAGGAAAATTTCTACATTTTTCTTGTTTTTCTGATTTTGAAGTGAGTATACTTATTTAACTTAAATCCCTTGAAAAGTATACTGTGCCTAAGGAGAGTCACATGGAGAGAAAACTTTCTCTCAGGCTTTCACAGAGAGCAAACGGGTCAAGTAATGGCAGTGATTCATCCACAAGGCTGACACTGGCAAAGGATCTACAGAATGCAATACAGAGTTATAGGATAAATCCAGAGGGGACTTGACTGATCTTATCAGATACAAAAGTTACATTTCTTGTTATATAGGTCTTGCTTTATCTTGGTCTTAACCATCCAGCACAAACATATAAAAATGAGGTATATGAAGTAAAGCCATATTAATATGCTGAGCTGTAAAAGGCTCTAGTCAAAAAATTCTGTGGATAACCCAATACTATTGTGGACTGCTGGACTCTATTGGAGTGTTTTGCTGAATTCAAGTGCATATAGTATTTAAATGCCAATGGCATACTCATCTCTGACAGGACTAAACAAAAAAGGGGATACAATGGAAGGATCATTTTGTATTTGCATATACAGAATAGTTAGGATAGATATACAGTTACTTTCAATTAATTCTATGAGAAGAAAGATTTGTAGTAATAGTGTTTCGACATGATATCCTGTCTGCTTATTGTACTATGGATAACCACCAAGAAGATAACAATGTAAAGTGTATTAACTATTGAAAATATCCTATTAATCAGCTTTGAAAAAAAATAAATAAATAAATAGAAGAAAAGTTGACATAATACATGTATAAACATTTTTCAATGCTTACCAAATAGAATGGTCTTCAAATAAAAAATCTATCTTCGTTATTATTTATAAATATATCTATAACAATAACCTATCTTTATTATTAGTAAGATAGGACCTATGATACAATCTATCAAAGTTTAATGGCCAAACTTTAATGAACCTTTGCAGTTCCCTTTGGCTGGCTGTTTTTTTTCTGCTACACACTGTGGATGTGTGTGTGTGTGTGTGTGTGTGCATTCTATTTTGTGGTTTTTACAAATTTTAAATCTTTTATTTATTTGCTGCAAGGACTTGCTATGTAACTTGAACTCATAGTGATCCTCCTACCTCAACCTTGTTAGCACACCAGGTTTCCATGGTTGTCATGCAGGCCAGCACGGCATGAGATACCGGGGATCAAACTTGGGTCCTTATGCTTGCCAGGCAGGTGCTTAGACTGTCGAGGTATCTCCCCAGCCCTGTTTTGTGTTTTAAAACAAATAGTTTACCTATTGAAGTGATACATGAAATATGCCCACGTAACTCTTTAAGTTAAGACTTTTTTTCAATGTCTCAGTTACTCTTCATTTTCCTGGGGCAAATACCTGACACCCAAAACAAAGGAAAGAAAGGTTTATTCAGTTCACAGTTAGTTGAGGTTTCAGTTCATACTCAGCTGATTCCAAGGCAGTGGTAGATGGTGGAGGGCAGAGAGCCAAAGAGAGGAGTAACAGCAACAATGGCAACAGAGGGCAAGTCCGTCTCCCTCAGGTTGCATTCAGGCTGCCCACCCCGGGCTGGGTGCAGCACTCACACCCATATTCCCAGCAGCACTCACACCCATATTCCCAGCAGCACTCACACCCATAATTCCAGTGGATCATGAGTTAGCAGAAACTCTAGAAGTCTACCCCTTGACTTTATGAGGCTTTAGGGGAACAACTAGGAAGAAACCATAACACTTATGTAAGTACAAAACAATTTAGGTTTTACAATGTTTCAATACTAAAACTTTTATCTTGTCAAGAACAGTATTTTGCCAAGAAGTAATACATAAGGGAGATGTTGTTTACCTTTAAATGGGAAAGATCTTTTCATCTGAAAACCAAGGCTTCCTAGAAGACTTGAGAAAACCATTTGAGATGAACAGATTAATGTTTTCCTACTTATTTTTTGTCTAAAATGATTTAAGAACACAGGATCCATGAGCATTAGACCCATCATGTGTTTAAAGAAAAGGTAGCCCATAATGTAAAATATAATTCTATATTTTGATATTTTTACCACAAAGCAACATGTATGTGACCCTTCTTTTCTTGCTAAGATTTTTTCTTCTTTCTAATAAATTTCCAAGATGTGTATTGTGTGTAGGATGCTAGAAACCAAGAATAGAAACTATTGGTTGGCATTTCGATAGTGTGTCTGGGCCAGAAATGAGAGCTTTTATCCAACATATTTCTGCGCAATGTACAGCCTTTGTGAACAGTGTGGCTAGGCTGAACCTGGTCAGTAGTAGACCGCATGCTCTTGTTTAATTTATTAGCCACCTGCTTCGTTCTTAGAGCATAATAGAAAAATTAGAATTCCATGGCCACAGATGCACATTTTGTGGCTTGAATGTTCAGAGAAACATTTCAAGTCAGATGAAACCTCAGGTGGAAGTTAACGATTAACACATTCACAAATTCTATCTTTGATTTTTACGTTATCTTTATCGTAATACCTTTTTATTACAAAAATATAAAATAAATAAAAACAGTCTACCAAATATTTCTCAGATCATATGTTGGTTTAATAGTAATATAAAAATAAATAGTACAGTATATGAAGCTTCATTTTCTTGCCTTCATGAAAGACATTAATTGAAAGACTTATTACCTTCAATAAAGACAAAAATATTGGTGGGGTATTTTGTATAAAGAATGATGCCTTTGGTATTATGTTTCTTTTGATTTTTTTTGTGTGTAAAATATTGCTCACACCAACCACAGTCACTCAAAATATACCCACTGTGCATATAGCTGCTTTCACTGTTCTTCAAAACATGAGCACACTTCCTTATGCTTAGTAAGCAATGTATCAACCTTGCCAAATCAATGACATATCTGAGGTGCCATGGTGTGCAGCTGTACCTTTTCAATAACATCATTTGGCAGTTGTAAGAATCAGGCACTATTCTGTGACATACACTGTGGAAGGAATTTGATTTCAGTAGCTTGCCAAAGGGACAGGATTCAGAAGGCCAGGACACTTCTTACTGATCTGGCATGGAGAGCCCTGTACCTACAAACCTGAAGCATGACCTTGTACATTTAAAGCTTGCCAAAGGGAAACAAGAGCAAAACACAACCAAACTGAAGCTAGAGCGCGTTGGTAGGGTCATCTCTGCACCTGGGTGACTTTGCTTCCTGAGACTCTCCATGAGCTTGCATCCTGATGTGATGGGTGCTCTGTCACTGAGATCCACTGAGTGAGTAGCATGCTTCCTACAGCTCCTGGGCTCCCTCTGTCCTGTCACCCTCACTCTGTGGGTCGGAAGGTCAGCCACTCCTCCCAGATTTTGAAGCTCCATTTCGTAGTTCGTGTTCATGAAATAGAACTCCTAAGAGCACCACCTAGCTGTGGAAATGACCATTAGTTTGCTTTATCCTGGAGTTTGAGATTTTCAGATCTTGACAGGGTATATTGAGAAAGAGAGAGACAGAGACAGAGACAGAGAGAGAGAGACAGAGACAGAGAGAGAGAAAAAAAGGAAAATACTTTGTAGAAAGCATGCTTTAATTTTAAATATTTTCTATTTCTCTATTTGTCTCTAATCCAGTTGGTTCTTACTATTTCTCAAATGACTTCTAGGCTTTTAGAATTTAGATAAATAATCACTATGAATTTAACATGCTAACTGAAAGGATTTAATTTCTACTTCTCCTTGATTCTAGATTATTTGACATTACTCTAATTAACAAATGTATGGCCCTTTTGGCAGATCATATTTAAATTTAATTATAAATATAGTCATTTATTTCTTACAAAGTGACTAAAATTTTTATTTCCATACAATAGGGGAGAAAACTGAGACACAGAAAGAATAAATATCTTGTCCATCATAGTCAAACAGCCTGTAAGTGTGGGAGAAAGGTTGTAAATTGGGCAATTTGACAGAGAACATGCTGTCAGCCATTTTGTCTGTTTCTTTTATCACCCTGTAATCTAACTTCCTTGCACCTTTATCCCTGGCAATTATGGCATGATAGATAAGTATGTATCAGATTAACAAAAGGGTATCTTTGTTTAGAAGACTGACTAGTTTATAGATTGAGAAAAAAAAATCTGTATTTGGAATAGTGTTGTCTTAAACAATCATGCAGTGATTTTGATGTTTGTCCACAATACTTACAGATCACACGCCTATATTTCAGGCCTCTTGGCATCATACTGCACTATGTTCAAAGCCATCTCACCAGCAGAGAAAAGGCATAGAAGTTAAATGATTGCCATGTTCTTTCTTTATGTAATAGGTCTCTCATATAAGACCAGCTATGCAGTATTAAGAGCATGTGTCTGACTTGTTTCATTGAATATCCCAATTTTAAGGTGCATCCATTTTACCTATGAATGTCCTAAATTTGTCCTTCTTTATGGCAACAATATTCCACTGCATATAAATACGACTTTTGTCTTCATCCAGTCACGTTGAGGGTCATGTAGGCCATGTCCAAGATTCAGCTGTATAATTTGTGCTGCCATAGCACTGGTATGGAGGTATCACCCTTATATGGTATCCAGAAGGGGAATTGCAGGTTCAACAGAATTTCTGTTTTTAGTTTATTAAAGAATCTTCACACCGACCATCACTGTACTAGTTTAATTTTCAAACAAAAATGTATGTTTCTTTTTTTTTTCCCTGCCACCTCTCCAACATTTATTACTTTATTTATTTAATTATTTAGTGCAGGGTCTACAAGGTCTCACTACACAGATCGGACTCGCAGTGATCCTCCTGTTTTCAGCCTCCCAAATGCTGGGATTACAGGTGCGCACTACCACTCCCAGTCTCAGTGCCATCTCAGTATGCTCCGGGGTTGGGGCAGGCATGGCAGGCCGGGAATCAAACCCCAGTCCCCGCACCTGCTTAAGCAGTGTTACTTAAAAATAAAGAAGTAAAATACTTATACAAATGAATAATTAGTAGCATCTACTATGCGGAGTTGTGTTTACTACCTAATCTGAGCTCCACATGCCAACAAATGCATTTTAAAAGAACTTCTGACTGTGCTTCCAGCTTTTAAGTTCCTATCAAGGTTCAAAGTGGCCACAGACAGTGAGTCTCTGTCAACCAAAGGTCAGGTTTCCTTTGTCCTACAGCACTTCAGAAGGAGAAGCGTTGATGGCTCAGGGTTATCTTTGGCAGATCGTGTGCATTTTAATGATTTCTTGGCAAAGATGAGGACTTGCTTTTATTTTTAAATTTGTTCTTCATCATAGCAGCCTGAAAGTAGGAAAAATTAATAACTATTGTCAAAATACAATAAAAACGAAAGTAACATATCTTTGTAACCCATTATAAATTACATACCACAGATTTTCTTCAGCACTGATAGTTCCACAAGATTTTCTGAAGTCATATTTGTAGCACAGACAACTCTCCTCAGCCAGTGTCAGAATGACAGCTATGTTTAAAGAGTGAATGTTGCTTTTGCACAGTGCAGCCTCATATCCAGTAGTTCTAGGCATTAATTATAGGTAACACCTCTTTAAAAGTAAAATGTGAAAAATATGATATCACATTGTTTACATCCACAATAATTCTGGTTGGTAGACTTTTTTGATCATTGAAGATTTAGTCAATGAGTGCAAAAAATACATCAACTTTTTCACTGGGGAAAACAGACTAATTACTTACAAAGTTTTGGAAATTTCTGTTTTCCATGCAAATGTTGGTCATGTTAACATAAAACATATTATGCACTAAAAATTCAAGCATTTACCTAATATCACTCATTATTAGCTAAGTAACCAAATTACATAATTAGATTTTCTAGAAAATAAGTATAAGGTAAATAGTTATAATTATAATGTAGTTAAAAGGAATGACTTCTGTATAACTTAAGATTGAATTAAATATTCACTCAAGTAACAAAAATGTGAGGGGAGAGATTTAATTACTAAAGACATTACGTGGAACCATGAAGAAACTTCTAATGTTAAAAGTGTTATCCAAGTCTAAAGTAAATTACTTCCTACAGAAACACTGGAAGAAAGATAATTTGAAAGGTTTTGATATAAGAAAACTAAATTTTATAAAGATAATTTATTCTTATATGTTTTAGAATTTTAGTTCAATCATAAACCAGACCCTAAGGAAACACTGAAAATATAAAACTTAATTACAAAATCTTATGTAATTATAAAACTTAATTACATAATCAGAAAAAGGGAATAAAGGAATTTTTGAAAGAAAAAGAAATAAGAACTCATCATTTCACATCCTAATACATAATAAAAGAGGAATTTAATACCAGATGTTAAAATAATGTATTTCTCAGGGTCCTCCAGAGAGAACCTGTCCAAATCAACAAGACAGGCATAGATACAGCTTTAGGTCCACACAGATCTGCTCAGAGACCTAGGCTGCGGGATCCATCCGGGGACTGGTTCACATGATTATGTCGCCGCAGAAGGCCATACAGTGGTGACTTTCATGGTGCAGTGTGGTCCACAGCTGAAGGCCTCAGAGCCAGAGAGGCTAAGAGTTGGGCTCTGGGTCCAAGACTGAAGGCCGTTTCAGGCACCTGAGGGCTGGACATCCCAGAGTTCTGGTGTCCGAGGGTGGCCAGTGTGTTCCAACAAAGTGGAGTTCACATTTTTTGTATTTTTTTCTGATTTTGTTCCATTCAGGCTCCAAATGAGTGAAGGCTGCTCTCGAGCTTTTCATATGAAAGAAGCTGTATATCTGCCTTATTTCCTTTACAGTGTCTTTGTCAGATCAAGATTTTAAATTTAATGAAATCTAGCAGTTTCTTTCAGGGATTGTGCTTTTGATATTGTGTCTAAAAATCATTGTCAAAATAACCTGACACATGACATATTCATCATTTCAACAAAAATTCTTAATGAAAATAATTCAAGCATTTTAGAGCATTTGTTGAAACCAATATCATGTGGAAAATCCTACATATTATAGATATTGAGATTTATACACTGATCACATTCTCCATTTTAACTAGAAATTATCATAATTCTACAGTGTCAATACAGCTTCTGTAGTAAAGTATTATTTCATATGATAAATCATCTGTTCAACCATTTGAACATTTAACTCCAGTTGAGTGTTTACTGTGTATCAAGCACTGTGGTAGATAGTAAGGTACAGTAGAAAATAAAACAAAATCTGTGCTCCAAAGCAGTGTACACTTTACTGAGAAAGGTGGAAAACAAATTTCTTCTTAGTGCGCAATGAAGCATGAGTTTTGTGATGATGCCACGCCTCTGTTTCACAGAGTCTGTTTCCCACTCTTATCTTTAATGCATTTGGTTGTTGCAGAGTCTCACTACACAGCTGGGACTCACAGTGACCCTCCTGTTTCAAAACTAAGTAAAAATCATTTAATAAAAACTGCACATCTTTATTTTAAAAATCCAAAATCCCAAATGCTTAAAAAAATCTAAAACTTTTTGACAATTAAAATAATACAAGTACAAAAGTCTGAACCATTAATTTTGTATTGTAAACAAAATTTTTAAAAAATGTTTAAAATTAGCTATAGCATATATAGGATACACACACACAAACACACACACACACACACACACACACACACATATATATATTTGCAGGATATATGTACATATATATCACACATATTATATAAATCACAAGCCAAGTTATATTCAGAGACAGATGCTCCAAAGTAAAACAATATGAATTTCAAAATACTTTTTGTCCCAAATATTTTGGATGCAGGATATTCAATCAGTAATAAGAAGTGCTTATATATAAATAAGGATATATAAAACTGGTTAATATGATACATTAAGAGTTCAATTGTCTCAGTTACTCATGCATTAATATTATGTATTCAACTAATTTGATAATTGCAAGTTCTTTCATAATATATTCAAATATTTCCTATGGGTTAATTAGCTCTTTTCACCCAGAGCTACTCCACTAATTAGAAATAAATTATTTCATAATTGAAATAATGGTACATATAACTATAGAGGAAAAAGATAGAAGCAGAAAACATATTTTGATAGAATGAGTCCCTGAAGAAAATGTCTAATAAAATTTATGATGAATAAATGAAATGTTTCTAGTAACTACCTTTGAAACAAAGCAAAATAAAAATGATTAATGTTTTAGAAATCCTTAATCGAACTATTTAGTTTTTTTTTTTTTTTTAATCTTTTTGAGACGGGGTCTCACTATGCAGTTCAGGCTGGCCTTAAGCTCACTTTGTAGCTCAGGCTAGCCTTGAACTCCCAACAATCCTGCCTCCCGAGTGCTGGGATTACAGGCCTGCACCACCACGCCTGGCTTAATCTAACTATTTGTAGTAATCTAAAGTTATCAAACTGTCAAATAACAACTCCACAATATGCTTTTGTGAATCATTATTTATTCTAAGGATTCCTTAATATATTTTCAAAAAATAGAAAGGTTCATTATGTTACCGGTGATCAAAAGATCTGAGTGCCTATTTCTTGTAAAATAAACCAAATTCCTTACTCCTACCCTCCTGGCCTTTGTTTCCACTAAAATCTATCCCTCCCTAACTTTTCAATGTTACTCCCAGTAAAAATGCTTACACTGCCCTTTCCAGGAAATGCAACTCAAATTGCTCAATACAGGAAGCCCTACTTCACAATAAGTTTGTTAGCAGTTACTATGTGTTGTCAAAACCCATTAGGTAATGCATATCAAGTTGTAAACTAAAACCCCTCAATCTGGAAAAAAGCAAGCAGTCACTGATCACAAGCCAGGAATCCTTAGAGTCTGAGAAGAAGGCTCAGATTAAAATCAGCCTTATGAAATATGCCTGAGATTTAAATAACCTGAAGGTTCAAAACACACATGAGTGATTTCTTCCTGTGCAAATATGAGGACAGTATATACAGTTTGGTATTCCCTTTTGCCCACAAAATTTATACTCAAGTAAAAGCATGATTTTTAGGAATAGAATAGTCTGATCACACTGCTTTGGTTGGTACTGCTAGTCTTCGTAACATTGAAGTCAATCTATAAGCAAAGGAAAAGCATGTATACACTCCTCCAGCCTAAACATGATACATTCTCAACAAATACTAATCCTCAACAAATGAAAGTTTAATGTGTCCTCTTCCATCCAGGTTCTAACTTGGATGGAAGTTTATTGGTATATTAACTGTCCTTGAATCCTCTTTAAATATATAAAGCATTCCAGAGATATTTCTTAACTCTATTTCTCCTTGAAATAATCATCTAGCAGTGACTCACTCAGTCTTCTAAGTTTTATGTGTAGAATCCTGCTGTCACCAGACAGCCAGGTCTCGCTGCCATGAGGAACCAACCAGCCCTGCCGTCCTTGGTTCTCGGTGCATTTGCTGAAAGAATTCAGTGAAGACACAAGGCCAGGAAGAAGTGGAGGTAGAGTTTACTGCAGAAGAGCCCAGAGATTTATGCCTTCAGGGAGAAGGTAGGCAGTGTCATGGGGGCTGGTACTCTGAATGTGAGTTTGGATATTTTTTAAATGTAGAAATTTCACTTGCTTATGTTTTCTTTATTTTTTTATTTTCATTTATTTTTATTTTATTAAAATACAAATGTCAATCAGACAGTTTCAAAACACCTTAACCATACAGAGTCGATGAATGAATACGTAGCAACCTGTTTTCATAATGTTTTGGTATTGTACAAGGTGCATATATAATATTATATTTACAGGTTTTTTATAGGTGAAATTATATCAAAAATTCAATAATTATTTACCTAGTGGATGACCATAGCACTAAAAACCGACATAATATCCTGTCCAACCACCATTAGTGCAGATCTTGCCTATCATAGAATTATGTAGAAGCACAGCGTTATCTATCCCAACTGTACTGTCTATACACACACATCATGATTTTTTCTTTCTACAACCCTTCCTTTGTCTACACCTGTCTAAAGTGGGCACTCCATTGACATTCAACTGCCTTAGGTGCTTGAACTCGACACCACAATCCAACACAGTCCAGCATTCTGCAACCATAGGGAGTTATTCAAAGAAATTGTCGACCATATCCATTTACAGCTCAGCTTAATATTATGGGCTCACGATGTATACTTCATTTTTATACTTTTATACTTTTCTGCTGGATGGTT
>PVKA01004621.1:0-42140 GCA_004027165.1 Ctenomys sociabilis
TTTTTTTTTTTTTTTTTTTTTTTTTTTTTTTTTTTTTTTTTTTTTTTTTGTCTTTTTTGAGACAGGGTCTCACTGTGCAGTTCAGGCTGGCCTTAAGCTCACTTTGTAGCTCAGGCTGGTCTCGAACTCACAACAATCCTCCTGCCTCAGCCTCCCTAGTGCTGGGATTACAGGCATGCGCCACCACGCCCGGCTCTATAAAGACAAACTTGAAGCTTTTATAGGTGAGTGAATGCAACTAGAGGCCATACTCCTAAGTGAATCACATGTCTAAATATATTGTCTTCCTAGTGTATGAACCTGGAACAAGAAATAAAACCTGAAAAGTATAATAGATACAGTAAAACAGAGACAAACTGAATTTAAGGATTAAACAATGAAGAGAGAAATGAGAAAAGATAGGAAAAAAGGATGGGGGATGAGCCAGTGAGGTAGCTCAGCAGACTAAGTACCTGCTTAGGCAATCTCAAGGACTGGGGTTTGATGCCTGGCACCATTAGCCATGTTAGCCCCGTCCTGGGCACACTTAGCTGGCTATTGTGTCTGGGTGTGTGGCACATGCCTGTATTCCCAGCACTGAGGAGGCTGAAAGCAGGATGATCACTGTTAGTTTGAGCTATGTAGTGAGAACTTGTATCAAATACATTTAAAAAAAGGAAGGCATAAAAACATGCAAGTATGTATACAGGATGGCTGAGATGATTGTATAACATAATTAGTTTTCTGAAAACTAATAGCATCCATTAGTTTTCTAAAAGTAGCAGTTAATATTTAGAATTTTCAGTTTGACTAATTCTGTCTGCTGATATCTGCGATCTGAACAACTACATCAAGGACAGCAATGTGTAATGCAAAACCCATGGTTGAATACCTCTCATCTTGGTCTTCTAAATGTGTAACGTTTCTAAGGTCTTATTAGTTATTATGCTCTCTTCAAAATAAATTAGAACAAAAAAGACAAGGAAAAAAAATCAAGATTTCTTGAAAGACTTTAATTATTTCCCTAATGTTGCATAACTATATCTGTTAATCTGAACCAACAAATTTAGCAATAAAAATAGATAATATAACAATCTTTTTTTTGTATTTAGGACAGGGTCTACAGGGCCTCATTATGTAGAACAGACTTATAATGGTCCTCCTGTTTTCAGCCTCCTAAGTGCTGGGATTACAGGCGCACACTGCCCCAGTCTCAACCGCCATCTCAGTGTGCTCCAGGGGCAGGGCCGGCACTGCATCCATGGATCAAACCCTAGCTGCTGCACTCTACCTAAGAAGGTGCTTTAGTCCACAAGCACTGTTAATTAGCTGTTCCTGTCTTAAAAATCTGTAACATATGTATTGTATGTTACTGTTTGTCTTTTTTTCTATTTGTTTTTGTGCTTAAAAATAAAATGAAAATTTTAAAGGATAGACAAGGTAGAGTGGGGAACAAATTATACAAAAATGTTGCAAATGGTCCCAAAGTCAGCATTCCTTTATAGTTAAGCCAAATGGAATGGTCTATTTGTTATGCAAGGCAGCTTGAAGTGTGAAATAATTTATTGCAATGTGAAATGTCCTTTTGAAAAATTTCACTTGGGGAATAAAATTGAGATAGGCTCAAATGGATTTAAAATTCCAAAGGGTTAGAGAAATAGAAGGCTTTGTAACGTGTTTTTGTCTTTGTTTTTTCCTTATTACAAGAGTTTTTAGACACTTATTGCCAATTAGTGCTGAGCAATGAGAAATAATACTTTATACTATAGTATAAAACAAAACATGTACTGTGCTGTTTTTGCAAAAGTAATATCACAGATACCAGGGTAGAATAGCAAAACAAGCCAGGTTTTGATTGCATAAGACACCGTGTATTTGAGTGCTAGTTCTGCCATTACCCAGATCTCTTGGCCAAATCACTTTCCCCTGGGCCATCATTCTCCTACCTGCCAAATGCGAATGATGGGGGAGATGTTAAAGTATTTAAAGTCCTTTCTCATCCTGTAGGTGGTGTTCAGCCTGTTTCCTCTCTTGAGATTATATTTTCTGTATTACAAAAGGAAAGCACTGGCCTCCATTTTCCTGAAGATCTCTCTCCTCCAACTCTGTCATTTAGAGCCTACCCCAGCACCCTGTCTACTGCACATCAAGGTCTTGAATCTGAGGGAGTACTTCAGAGCAATGTGCTGGTTCAAGTCTAAACAAAGATTATGGCATAATAGGGGACAGAAAAATGGAGAAGGCAGAGAGATGGGCTCCAGTTCTGACGCCATCACTCTCCAACTGTAGGATTTGGGAAAGTCACATAAAGTTTCTGAGCCTTACTGTACTTACGATCAAAGCATGTTTTGTGAGATGATAATCAAGTGAGTATGAAAGAGCTTGTTCTACAAATATCCCTCATGGTCAAGTATGCTATTCTACAGATATGCACTTCAATGGGCTTCATTCTAATTAATAAGACCATTAACCTCAGCAGTTGCGAAATATTTTGCTTATCATGCCATAGCAGTTATTATCATCCAGGGTTTCAAGAACCAGCCCTCTTAGAGATAGTTGGATTAATTCTCTTTCCCAAACCTCTGTGAATCAAGCCTCATTCATATTCCTGCCTCTTCCAGGACTCCTTGTTCAGAAACTGGTGAAGAGCAATCAATGAGTATGTGTGGTATTTTGGGCTCTATGGTGACCACACTAGTTTAGAGAATTGCAAGCCACAGCCACATGTGAACCATGAAGAGCACCCTAAACAGACAAGTTGAAAAAACATCTAAATTTGTGATGTGACAAACTATGGAAAGGTTTTCTATGAGGTTCTGGTGAGGAGGAGAAGTTCCAGTTGCCTGTACTTGAGCAAATGTAATGCTGTTGCCATGGAAAGATGGGCTACCATGCTGATTGCCTAAGGAACTTCTGACCCAAAGCACCTACAAAATGGAACAGGGTACTATCTGACCTGGAAAGTGGTGGCAGACCTGTGTCATAAATACACTGAGGTCTTGTAAGGGTCATACAAAGTCCTCCCTTATGCTCATATCTATAGCTATATATCTATATATTAATAGGTACAGATTTTTTTGGTACTAAGGATGGAAGCCAAAGCCTTCAGCATGCTAGACCAGCATTCTACCACTAAGTTGTATCCCCAGCCCTTTATAAATACTCTGTCTCTCAAAAGAGACAGAGTCTTTCTACATTGAACAGTATTGCCTCAAATTTGTGATCCTCTTGCCTCAGCCTCCTCAGTAGCTGGAATTACAGGTGCATTCAGCTCCTTTTTCTGATCTTTGAGGATTTCAGCTAGTGTGGCTGAACCAGGACACTGCAAGAAGTGGCTTGGTTGGTTTTTTCACACACTACTCCATTTAATCCTCCTACTCAGCAATTGTTTATTAAGTTCTACTCTGTGTAAAATCTTGTAATGGGCACATTAACTCCGGGAAAAATCATACATAGCCTCATCACATCAAAGGGATCTCTCGTAATGGAAGAGACAGACCCATAAACTACAACTCAGTGTGATAGATTTTACAATAAAATATGAACAAGATGAAATTGGTTCATGAAAGAGGGATGTTCACCAGTTTTGGATGTAGAATGGTGGCTCCTATCCTAGAAGTCTTTGCTGGGAAGAGATGATACTTAAGATGGGACTTTTTTTTTTTGACAAAGAACAATCATTTATTGCTTTATTTTGTCTCTACTAAACACATTAGTCATTCATCACTTAAATATCTGACTTCATTAGAAACCATTTTAACACTTTTTTTTCCCTCCTGCCATAAAAATACAGTAAGTAATTTTCTTTTTTAAAAAACAACTATGAACAGCATTCTGGTTTCTTCTCATTCTTCTGTTTCTCAGAGACAGCAGTTTGTAAATCCATGAGACAGTAGGCTGAAGACTGAAATTCAATCAGTCTTCCACTTCAAAGTGCTAAGCTCTGGAATCTGCTCTTCCTATACCTGTCTTCTTCATATCCTACCATATGTACAACTGAAGCCACAGATTGAAAGCTATTAAATAGTGCTGATTTCAGTCTGCTCTGTTAGCTTAAGTGAATGCAACTTACCATTAGCATTATATTCAGAAAAATATTTAAGCCTCAAGATCCCCAATAATTTGGAGTACTGATCTAGACAACCACCCTAAGACACTTCTGACAGAAGTAATGCATTACTTAAAGAGAGGTTTCTGAAACCTGCTGTTAGAACCTACACATATGTGGGCAACACCAATATCCAGTCATTGTTCATACCATTTACTCTTCAGGCAGTCCTTCGCCATTGGGCCAGAGTCCAGCAGGAAAGTGCATGGTGCCCAGAGTCAGCATCTCCTAAGTTGCTACTGCCTTTTCTTCTTTACTGAAAGGTTGTACTGAGCTAGGCTTTACCCATGACAGGCCCACAACATGAACACTTTTATTGTACTGTTCTTCAGGCTTTTTCTGAGTCAACATCTTCTCTCTGGCTTCATCATGTACTGAAGGATTCCATGGAGAAAAACTAATTGCATATGGGTCTTCTATTTTAGGTTGTTCAAACAAACGAGATGTGCATACCTTAACACTGTCCACCACTTTACTTTTGAAAAGGTGAACATCTTTTTCATACAGTACTGCAGCCTCTGGATTTAAGGGGTTTGTTGTATCAATCTTGTAGAAAACTCTCCTTGCATACATTGATACTTGCCAAATATGATTGTGGTTTCGCCTCCATTTTGCAAATGCTCTCTTCACATCCAGTTCACCTGAAGTGGGATCAACTAGTGGGTGAAAGACGGGAATATCAAACACCAAGCACGGACAGTCACCATCTGGATAGTTATCAGGGATATAAACTGAACCTAAATGCACCATCTTGATAAAGCCCATGCCGTATGAATATTACTCCAAACCACATTAATGCGGAATGGTAAGATGGCTGCACATAGACTCCCGGTAACTTCTGCTTCACAACCAAGGTAAATTCTGCAAGCAGGAGAGTATTCCAGGTAGACGGGGCCATAAGAAGCATGTGTGCCATTTGTTGTTTGTGCTGCCGGGGCAGGGGTCATAGGCTTAGTTATGGGTAGTGCATTTTGGGGAATAGAAGGCAGCTGTTTTTTTGGTGCTGTTCTTGGAGGACTGCTTTTCACATCCTCTGTTAATGTCTTCTCTTCACCATCAGAACGTTTGCATACAGAGCTTGTAGACATGCTCCAGAAAGGGTTCATAACTGTCTTCTGTACAAAGAAATTCAGTGGTCTATGTCATCCGACTCTTCTGTCCTCTGCATTCACTGTATTTCCTCTTTGGGCTCCAGTTTCTTTGGCACCTTTTGATGTCTGCATGAATCTGTGCACCAGTCCCTGGCCAGGATTCAGAATATCCCAGTGTCTCCAGGGCAGAGCTCCTGGCTGCCGGATGCCGTTGCAGTCCCACAGCATTTCTAGCAGCAGCAGTTCCAGCCTGGCCCCTTTAGATGGGACTTACTATAAGAGTGTTGGTCATGCCAAAATTGTGGATAATGTATTCCAGGTAGAGGCACCATTATGCATAATGGCATGGCCTAGTGTATCAAGAAACTATAAATGGTAGAATATAGTGTTTGATAGTTAGGGTGCAGGTGGGTAGATACCCAACTAAAAGTATTATGAAGAATAATTGGCTTGTTTTCATGCATGACAAGAAGTCCAAAGGAAGATGATTTCTAGGAAGGTTGAGTACTCAGTAGTCACCAAGGACACAGTTTCTTGTCTTTCTTTATTATCCTTGGTTTGTCAACAATACCACTCTTCTTAATTGCAAAATTGTTACTGTATCATATCTAAGCACAACCATATATGGGAAAAATAAGAGGACCATTTCACTCCAAGTGTGTTCTTTGTTTAGGGTTATTTTTATTTTTATTTATTTTATTGTGGCTGAACTCAGGCCCTTGTGCTTACCAGGCAAGCACTTATTCTACTGAGCTATCTCATCGGCCCTTCCCAAGTGTGTTCTTAAGCAGAAAAACTATTTTCTCAGAAGCCCCACTAGACTGCCCCTTGAGTCTTTTGTTCATGTTTTCAATGGAAGGAGGAAGGGCAAGGTAAATTTAGGGCATTTCTATCTTGGAAATGGGAGGCTGTACCACTATGAAGGGATACAGGAAAAAAGCCCAAAGAAGTCAGGTCCAGAAGGCCATTTTTATGTCTGACTAAGAATTCTGTATTTCATCCCTTAGGGTATTTGACAGGAATTGAGTTAGAGGAGTAGTAGAATAAAAATTGCATTTTATTTTCTACTTTGAGAATTCTAATTATATGAATATACATATAAAAAAGAAAAGAGCAGTCAGTGCTTACAATTTTTGTTTTTACTCTGACTTTTTTTCCTCTCTTAAATGTCTTATGATTTCTTAGTTATTGTTTTTTAAGCAAAACTTATACATTTATATCTGTTTATCTGAAAAAATAATTTGCACATAGCATCATGTAATACAGCAACCATTGTTGGATTCCTATTACTTTGTTTAGTGAAATCTTGTAGCATGTATAATGCTGTTTTCTTCTATCACTATTTTTTATTCTTTAAAAATAATAATAAAAAGTACAAAAAAGTTGCATTTTAAAAAGAACACAGACACACACACACACACACACACACACACACACACACACACATATTTTTAACCAATGATGGACTCTGAAGAGAGGGGTGAGACTAGCGTAGGGGATGCTAGATGTACACTTTTTATTCTTTCAATAAGAGGAGAGAGTTTGCCTTCCAGGGGATATTTGCTAGTGACTCCTGGTGTTTGTCTAGTTGGCACATCTGGGAGAGTACCACTAGAATCTAGTGGGTAGAGGACAGAGATACTGCTAAACATCCTGCAAGGCATAGGAAAGGCCTTTCCTGCTGTATTGACTTACTAATTGTTTGGTTCTTTACTGTAAACATTATTCATGCTGTTTTTATTTTTAAAATGTTTAAAAAAATGAAGCATGATCCGAAACTTGAAAGCAGTGTTGACAACCAGAATGGATGGGTGGAGAACAGAAGCAATGAGGACAGTTAGTAAATTGTTTTATGTTTAATTTAGTGATCTTTATTTTTCTCTCACCTTCCTTTTGTCCCTTCCTTCGTTTGTTCATTCCTTTCTTCTTTCCTTCCTTTGTCCTACTTCTCACTCCCTTCTTTCCTCAAATTTCTTTTTCATTTTCTCTCACTTAGTGGTATAAAACTTTTTATCAAATAAAATTTTACATTGATCCAGTGTATAAATCAATTTAGCCATTAGCACTACTTTTGTGAAAGCAGAAGTGGTGGCTAGAGACCTTGCTTGTCTCACTCTCCTTCCCTTGTGCTGGCCTGATGGACTTCTAGAGCATTAAGGCTTTTTAGCACCAGGTGAACATTCCCCAGTAGAAGCTCAGATCTAACATAGGGCATGTGTATTAAGGATGAAGAGGCTGAGCAGATTCAGGAGTTAAGTATGTGAGTGTGCTTGCTAAACCGGTCAGAATAATAACTGCTAATTACAAATGATTTGTTATAATTCTGTGATAAACTTCCAGAGATACCATAAAATTGGATGACAGGGGTGGGAGCAAGCAAGAGGTGGTGAAGGTTAATCAGGTAACAGCTATGGGGCAAAAGCAACACATGTCTATTTTACATTCATAAATGCATGTTCAGCATTGACTCCGTTCCCATCCTAACCTTGGATGGCACAGTTTCCTGTTTATGACCCCAACCAATCCAGCAGAAATAATTGCTTCTTAGAGACTAAAGCTTTTCCAGTTTTATATTGTACCAGCTTTCTTATCTATAGTCAATGTAGGTTTGATGTAAACAGCTTATGTTTTCCATCTTCATATTTCTATAATAGCAATGTTCTTAGCTCTGAGTCCAGAAGATATTTTCCATCTGTTCCTTAGCTCCAGGGCTCGGAGTTGTGGCTCGTGTTGCATGACCTGCCTTTTCTGGCTAACAACTGCAAGGGTTTTAGCAACCCTTTATTTCAGAGATCCTGTGGTCTCTAGAGTTGGTTTCACATTTTTTTTGATTCCTAGTGTCTAATTTGCTACATTCATTCTATCTGCCTTAGGATTTACACTGAATAAATAGAAAAATCAACAAAGAAAGAGCGATTCAGCAGATAGAATGGATGGAGCACAGTCTAGGATGCTGGGATAGGAAGAGGGAAAACTGGAAGCCTAGGCTTCTCTTCTGCCTTGGGTTAGCGAGTATGTGTGGTTGCTACTTGTTAAAGCAAGTAGTACAGGACAGGGCAACAAGATGAGCTCAGTGTTGGGTGTGTTACCTTTGAGAAGACTGAAAGGCATTTAGGCAGAGATGTTGAGTGGGCAACTGGATACATGGGTGTCAGCCGCTTTCTCATCACTGGGACAAGACACCCAACACCCACAACTTAAGGGAGTAGAACTTTATTTTGGCTCACATTGTCAGTCCATGCTCAGCTGGCCTGAGCATATCAATGACATGATGCAAGGGCCTGAGAAGAGGAAGAGGTGCTCACTTCACAGCTTCTAGGGAGCAGAGGAAGAAAGGAGGAGTAGGGGTTAGGAATGCACTTTTCTAGGTCACTCTCCTAGTGACCAATGTCTAACTAGGCCTCACCTTTTAAGAGCCCATTGAGCTATTAAACTGCTCATTGATGAGTATGACCTCCTCACGTTCAAATAGCCTTCCAAGTACATGAGACTTTGGGGGACATTTTTATCTTTTTTTTGGCCAGCTCAGCCTGCCCAGTGGGTGGGGTTGGTGGGGCTGGCACAGCATGTGGTGCCAGGGATCAGCCATGGTCCCCTGCACCTGCTTAAGCTTTCCTAAGTAGGTGCTTTAGACCATTGTGCTATCTAGCTGGCCCTGCAGGCATTTTTAAAGCTAAATCATAACAATGGATTTGTAATCAAGGAGAGGTGTGGGCTAAAAACGAAGATTGGGAATCATAAGTATATAGGTGGTGGTTGAAATCTGAAAATGAACGAGATCAGTCAGGGAGAGTAGAATGAGCCTTAGGTGAATCAGTGAGTGCTTTCTAGAAAAACAACATTAATGCAAGATACACAAATATATAAGAACTTGTAAGATTGATTTACAATGGCCTCCAGCAAAGTCAGATGTGAAATAGTGAAATAGGCTTATCTGCAGTGAAGATATTAAGGATCAAATTGAAGGCCTGGAGTTCACTGTAGTGTCCCTTGTGAGTCCCTATCAGGAGACCTAAGGCCAAATGAAGGGTCTGTGCTAGAGACTTCAGGGTCTGCACTGGAAGGCTGGTGGCAACATCCAGAGTGAAGGTGAAGACTAGACCTCCTCTGAAGAAAAATTGATCCTTTGTTTTTTTCCCTTTTATACCACTCTGGCCACAATCCTCCCTAACATGGGTGTGGTGGATTAACTAATATTCAACATGTAACACCTAGGATGAACTGAATCCGCATGCTTCTGGGTGTGGAAGGCCTACCTGAGGATTGTTGCTAGTAGCAAAAAGCAGACCTAGAGGGTAAGATGGTGGTGGTGTTGATTTTCCTGGAGAAGCCTCTCACTCTGTTTTTCTTGATGTGAATTCAACTGTTCTTGTTGTTTGAAAAGGTCAGGTCCTCACTGTCACTGAGGATGGCTCTGGATTTTTTTTTGGGAGAGCCGGACCTTACCTTGAGCATTACTAGTGCAGATCCCCTAGTCTGCTGGAATAGATTATTTATCCTTCTGGTGAAGACTTTCTAGCTGCCACCACTGACCTTTGGACCTTGCCAGTGCAGACTCTGGAAGTAGAAGACATGTGAGAAAGTACTGAATTATACATAGACATTTGAATACTCATATAGTTGTACTAATAATTTCTAGTACTTCATTGAAAGAAACAGCGTTTATATTGTTTGATCAATATTGCATGCCTACATTTGATAATCTGAACAACTACTTTGAAGATAACAATATGCAATATAATAACCACTGTTATTTGCCTATCATCTTGTTTTGAAATTTTGTCTCAGTTTTAGTTTTTTTATTATCTTTAAAATAAAAATAAACTGAAAATAATGTTCAGGTTTGAAATTGAGTTAAATATTTGCCTAAGTAGAGGTTAGTGTTCAAATCAAGATGCTTTCACGCAGAATTTTGTTATTTAGTATATGCTTTAATTTTTACCTAAAATGCCCCCAAAAGTCTCAGAGGTGAGTCTTTTTGAAGGTGATTGGATTATGGGCATACTATACTTATTGTTGGGTTCATCCATTGATAAGTTTGTTAACTGAATGTGCTGCTAGAAGGTGGGACTTATGAAGTGAGTCACTGGCAGCAGGACCAGGAAGAGTGAATTCTATTCTTGTTTCAAGATTTTCCTCTCTGTCTGTCTATCTCTGTCTTTAGTTTCTTATGCAAGAGAAGCCATGTGATATGTGACTTATCTATTTTCACTTATTTCAGTTAACACTATGGTCTCAAGTTTCATCCATTTTTCTGGAAATGACATAATTTTATTCTGAAAAAAGTGTTAGTGTGTTGAAAAGCATAACACTCTTTTCGTTGCAGTTAACCTCCTCCTATAGGCAATTTAGCTGCTTATCTATTTTTGAGGCACTTTATAGGGTTCTGGTCACTTTCACATCCTTCCTGTTATTTCATTTTAAAATAACTCCACTAGGTAGGCTGGACAGAATTTTATCCAAAATTTTCAGAAGATGCATGCTAGGTATATAGTGATTCAGAGGTTTACCAAGATCACTCAGTTATAAGTAGCTGTACCAGGAAGCCAAAGAATACCTTCTACCTCTCAGCCTAGGGTTCCTTCTCTTCTAATAACATAAAGACCTATTTTGTCTTTTAGACAAGATTTCTAGCTCTCTGAAGGCAAGACTATGTCTTATTCATCTGAAGTAAGCCAACAATGGCTGATTCTCAAAATATTGCCATTTGTCTTACTTTCTAAATGAGGCCCACTTCACTTCTATATAAAAGACAAATGGCTCATTCTGAGAATTTGAGGAACTTCTGAAAAACTTCTCTCTCCACCCATTGCCTGATATTGCCACCAGGGGTCAGTACCAGAGAAGGATGCCTGGAGAGGAAGAGCAAAAATAAATTTGTGCTTGTGTTTCTAAGTGGCTAGTGAGGGGACTTGCACTGCTCAATGTAGGAGCTGCTACACCACACATCCTGTACCCAGAGCTTGGTTTGCCAGAACCCAGGATTTTCCGTGGGCCTAGTGAAATGTAGGCCGGAAGGTGGAGAGATAAAGAAGTACTATGAAAGAAAGCCTTACTGAACAGAGAGACGAGTTAGAGCTAGTTCTAGCTCTGGTGCTTTGACCTAGTATGTCAATTGAGATAGACAATTGGCCCTCAGTTTCCCTGTCTGTTACAAAGACAATTAAGACTGAACAATGGTTTATCACCAGGACTGCTTATTAGCAGAATCTGAAGAGCTTTTTTCAAAATGTGTAAGTCATATGAGTCCCAATGCAAATTTACTAAGGTAGAATTTCCAGCAGTTGGGATACAAAGTTATGTCCCTAGAGACAGCTCCTTGGAGGATTCTGCTGAAATCCTTGGTTTAGAAATTGCTAGCCTAGGTTGTTTCTAGGGTCTCTCCCTCTTTAGAGGCAGTGTTGGGCAGAGGTCTTGAGCACCTTTGGTTACCTCTACTCACATTTTCTATTCTCCTTCTAGAATCTGCATTAGCTATGTAAGGGCAGTCTTCCCCCACTGTTCTTTCTTGCACTCTGGCTTGCTAATCTGTTTTCTTGATATGAGAATTCACTCCTATAAATTCCCCTAATAGGAATGTTGTCATTGTATCATGTAAGTTCCAGTGTATTATATCAGCATTATCATTTGATTGTAGAAACTGTCTAATGTCTTCTTTCATTTCACCTGTGATTCATTGATTGTTCAGGATGATATTTAATTTCCATGCATTTATGCATTTTTGTGGCTTCTTTTACAATTGATTTCCAATTTTACTGCACTATTTTGAAGAACGTCCCACAGGTAGTTGAAAAGAATGTGTATTCTGATGTGGGGTAGAACACTCTGCAGACCTCCAAGTCCATTTGTTCACAGGTTTGGTTTTGGTATGATTTTTTTTATATTTTTGTCTAGTTGATCTATTTATGACAATGGTGTATTGAGGTACCTGATCACAATTTTGTTAGCACCAATTTGATTTTTTCATGTATTTAATACAGGATCTACAGGGTTTCACTACACATATCAGACTTGTAGTAATCCTTCCTGTTTTTATAGTCTCCCAAGCACTGGTATTACAGGCACGCACCACCATACCCATCTCATTTGCCATCTTAGCACACTTCAGGGGCAGGGAAGGCACAGCAGGCTGGCAATCAAACACCCAGCTCTAGCATCTGCCTAAGCAGGCACTTGAATCCACTGGGCTATCTGGCCAGCCCTCCCAACTCCCAATTTGATATTTTATGTCTGTTAATACTTGTTTTAGATAGTTAAGTTGGCCAGTATTATATAAATATATATATTTAGAAATATATATATATATATATATATATATATATATATATATATATATATTTGTATATATTTAATGATTGTTATCTCATC
This sequence comes from Ctenomys sociabilis, assembly GCA_004027165.1. Taxonomy (NCBI): domain Eukaryota; kingdom Metazoa; phylum Chordata; class Mammalia; order Rodentia; family Ctenomyidae; genus Ctenomys; species Ctenomys sociabilis. The sequence goes on from PVKA01004621.1 coordinate 12,547, forward strand.
GTCTTGGATTGTTGCCTTTACATGGATGAAGTCACCTCTTTGTCTCTTTTGATCAGTCTAGCTTGAAGTTCAGTTTGTCTGCAAATAGAATAGCCCCTGATTTTTTTCAGGTCCATTTCACATGAAGTTTCGTTTTCTGTCTTTTGACTATTAATCTATAGATTTCTTTTTTAATTAAATGTGTTTTTTATATATTGTTGGATCTTGTTTCTTGCTTAATTCAGAATACCATTCTTTTCAACTACCTGTGGGACGTTCTTCAAAATAGTGCAGTAAAATTGGAAGAAAACAGAATGAGCTCACACAATATAATGTTAAATCTCAAACTTTTAGCCAATGAAAAATAAGCCAAGTCCAAAGTTCATACAAGGGAGGAAATTATAAACAACAGAGCAGAAATTAATGTAATTGAGACCAAGAAAACAATACAAAGGATCAATGAATAGGACAGTTGGTTCTTTGAAAGAGTAAATAAAATTGATAAATCCTTAGCCAATCTTGTCACAGAAAGGACAGACTCAAATCCATGTAATTAGGAATGAAAGGGTTAAATCACAATGGATCATGCAGAAACTCAATAGATCATTAATACTTACTTTGACAAATTTATTTTAATAAGACAGAAAACACAAAAGAGATGGACAAATTCCTAGATACATATGTATTCCAAAGCTGAATCAAGAAGATAGATAAGTTCTAAATAACCCAATATCAATCAATGAAATTTAAAAGGTAATTAAAAACCTACCAACACACCATATTAATAGAGCCAAGAACAAAAATCATATGATCATTTCAATAGATGCAGTAAAAGTGTCTGACAAAGTCCAACACCCATGTGTATTATAACATCAACAGAAGGGCTGGAGAGATGGCTCAGTGGAATAGGCACTTCCCTGGCAAGTGCAAGGGGTCTGAGTTCAATCCCTGGTTCTGCCAGAAAAAAAAAATCAACAGAAAATTGGTTATCTTAGTCTGATAAAACCATCTATTACAATCCGAAACCCAAAGTCATCATAAATGTTCTGAAAACATTCATTTTAAAATTAGAACAAGACAATGATGTCTACTATCACCATTCTTATTCAATTAGTTTTGCAAACATTAGCTAGAACAGACAAGAAAAATGAAATAAAAGGAATAAAAATAATAAAGGAAGATGTAAAATTAATATTATTTGCTATGATATGATACTCTACATAGAAGGTTCCAAAAATTCCACCAAAAGACTTCTACATTTTAAAAAAAAATTTATTATCTAACGAGAATACAAAATAGTAAAAAAAAAATTAAAAAACAGAGAACTTCAAACAAACCAATAGGAATTCAACCATTATTGTTATATTGCATAATGTTGTCTGGTTTTTTCAAATTAGTTGTTCAGATTACCAAGTATGAGCATGAAAAATTGGTAAAAAGAAAGAAAGAAAGAAAGAAAGAAAGAAAGAAAGAAAGAAAGAAAGAAAGAAAGAAAAATGTCATAGGAAATTTAAGAGGACAAGAAAAAAATTAAGCATCAACTGCTTCCCTTTGTAGAAGATTTCTAGATTTAAAAACCAAATTTAGTTCAGGGTTAGCCTGAGCTACATAGTGAGTTCAAAGCTAGCCTGAACTACATAGAAAGACCCTGTGTTAAATTAAATAAATAGACAAACAAACAATACTGATAAAACTGGCTTTCCATATGCCAAAGACAAAAACTAGACCCATTTCTTTCATCATGAACTAAATTAAAATAAAAAGGATCAAAAGTGTAAATATTAAAAAAGAAACACTACATATGCTGGATGAGAGAATAGGTAGAATTCTGAAAGACATAAGTATAGGCAATGGCTTTATGAACAAAATGCCAATTGCATGGGAAATATTACATAGAACTGGGGGCTCCTTTTACTGAAAAGCTTTTGCAAAGCAAAAGAAATCACCAACACAGTGAAGAGACATCCCACAGAGTGGGAAAATTTTTTGATAGTTGTTCCTCAGACAAAAAAACCCTAATATCTAGAATATACAAACAGCTGAAAAAAATCAGATGCCCCAATTGAGATACTGAATTCAAGCATCATACTCAAAATCAATACACACTTCTTAGGTGAAGAAGTACAAATAGCAAAAAAAAAAAAGAAAAATGTTCAACATCACAGGTCCTTCAAGAGATATTAATTACACCAATGCTGAGATTCCATCTCACCCCAGAAAGAATGGCTATCCTCAGCAAATCAACAAATGCTGGAAGAGCTGTGCAGTAAAAGGAACCTTTTTCCACTATTGGTGTAACCATTGTGGAAATTAGTATGGAGATCCTTCAAAAAACTAGGATTAGAGATTCCATTTGACACAGGTATTTCCCTTCTTGGTATTTCCATAGAAGAATTAAAAGCATATCACAGTGATATATGCACACCCATGTTTATAGCAGCACAGTTTATAATAGCTAAAACTCAGAAACAACCCAAATCCCTATGAACTGATGAATGGATAAAAAAGATGTGGAGTTTTTATATAATGTGGTACTACTCAGTCATAGAGGATAAACTTTTCGTATCATGCTACATAGAAGGATAAACTTCTAGGGAAATGAATGAACCTTGAGATTATGGTTTTAAGTGAAGTAAATTGGACACATGTACATTTCACATTGTTCCGCTGGTATGAGAAATTGAAAATGTAAATAAAGGCGAAAACTTTTAATAGATATTGTGAAGTAGGAAGAAATCATTGAGATGGGAAGAGGAACCAGGGAGGTAGGAGAGGGAAAGAAAGGGAAAAGAAAAACTAGAAAAGAAGGATAAAATGGAAACAAAGCTTATGTAAGTTAAGAGGGGAAGAGAGAAAGGGAGAAGAGGGTAATGGGAAATTGGGAATCAAGATATATCATGTACAAAAAAGATATATCATGTACAGGTACAAATTCCCTAGGATTAATGTTATAATTATCCATAATTAAATTGTACCATTAAAGAGAATACAACTGAGAGTAAAATAATAATGATAATGATAATAATAAATAATCCAACCAGAAAAATGGGCAAATGATCTACAAAGCACTTCTCAAAAGAAGAAACCAAAATAGGGGCTGTTTTTCATTTTTCTGGCCTCAAGCTTGCTTGGAGAAGGCAACTAAGCATGAGGACAGCTTTTGTGGCTCAGCAGCCAGCCCACCAGGGTGAGCTGGTTCTACCACTTACCAACAGTTTCACCTCAGGCAAATACCTCTTAAGGTCCTCAGGTTCCTTGTCTCTCATAGCTCACACTGTTGCTGGGAGGATTAGATAATGCAGTGCATGAATAAGTTCAGAGTTGTGTCTAACGAAAAGTGAACAATGCATGGTAGCTATGATTGTTTCTATTTTGGTACAATTCATCGTTCTACTTTCTTCTTATTGTTCTACTGTGGTTACTTTTATTTTCACTATCCCAATCATTGTTGTTACTATTCTTGTTTTGATTGTTTTCCCTCCTTTTATCCATCTCAGGAATTTTACTTCCCTCAGCTCTATGAATCAATGGCAGGCAAAAATTGGAGACACAGAAGTCCATTAATGGCTTGTCGCAGGTTTTGTGGTTTACTAAGCCACCACAAAGTAATGCTTCCAACTGTGGGATTGTTTGGCTGCCTCTGAGCCTTGTGGGAAGCCTCTTTGCTCCTGTGATGGAGTCAAATTTTCTAAGCCTAGTAGTGTCAAACACAGAGAGAGGAATCCAGATACTTCTGGATTGGACTTGGCCCTGGAATATTTTCATTTATCCTTGCACAATACTTAGCCATTTTCTTTCTTTTAACAGCTGAGCACCACTAACTTTCAGCTTTGAAAAGAGGACCTCCCAGTAGCATGATAGACTGGGCACTACACCTTTAATATATGGGCTTTGGAGGACCCTGCAAACTATAGCAAGTGTTTAGCATTACCAAGGAGTCAACATGTTATCAATTTGTGTGCCATCCCACAGGACATTGTAGGAAACTGAAGACTTCCACTGCTCCAGTAGATGTCACCACTTCTGGCTGTCATCTAAGCCTTCTAGAGAGCCTGTTCTACTTGCCTTACTGCAAATATAACATGACCTCTTCCAGTGTGTGCCCAGTGCTACCATTCAGATTTACTTTATCAAGTATTTGTAGTTTAGATCTATATTGTCTCCCCAAAGCCTCATGTGTCCAGCAATAGGCCATTTGGAAGTGATTCAATCACAGGAGTATCATACTTTTCAGTGGATTAATCCACTATGGAGTTCAGAGTTAAATGTGCTGTTAAAAATCTGAAAGGTGTAATAGATATAGTAAAATGAAAAGAAACTGAACTTAAGGAATAAACAATGAAGATGAGGGAAAGGAGAGAAGATAGGAAAAAAGGGTGAAAATCATGTAAGTATGTATACAGGATAGCTGAGATGAATGTACAACTGATTTCCATCAGTTGTTTGAAAGTAGCAGTTAATGTTTTAAATTTTCCCTTTGACTTACTCTATATCCTAATATCTGCAATCTGAGCAACTATATTAGACAGCAATGTGCAATACAAAAACCACAGCTGAATACCTCTTATCCAGTTCTATGTTTTGTTATTTGTTTTATTATTACCAGTAAATAATATACATGTTTTTTGCCAAGAGTTATTCATAATGAATTTTAAGTATTAGCAGCTCATCATTATTTTTACTGTGTAGTTCAATTCATAGCAGATGTTCACCTAATAAAAATTATAAACTAAAATTTAACACAAGAGAAAGTGTAAATGAATGGCTACATGTGCATGGAATATTAATCCATTCAATTAAATTATACAACTTCTAAATGTGTACTATTTCTAATGTCTTATCAATGATTATTATATTCTCTTTAAAATAAATTAAAAAATAAAAAGTAAAAGGGATAAGAAAAAATTAAAAGTTTATTGAAAGCAAGCATTGATGTTTAACTAATTGACCAATCTTATGTGCCTATTATCTGTTAATCTGAGCAAGAGATTTGATTATAAAAATACATAATATAACAACCAAAAAAAAGAAGTGTGTCTGGATGGAAGAGGTAGTTCTCTGGAGATGTGCTTTAGGGGTATGTCTCTCTTCCTGGGTTCTGTCTTTGCTCTCTGTGTCCTGGCCATCACAACACAAACTTTTCTTCACACCAAGCCCTTGCATTATAGCTTTTTTTTTTGGATCTCACCAACCATGCATGGGCTGAGACCTCTGAAACAGTGAGGCAAAATAAACCTCTCCTAAAAAAAATGAAAAAAAAAGTAAACCTCTCCTTTTAAGTTGTGGGTGTTGCATATTTTGTCATAATGACAAGAAGGTAACGAGGAACATGGGAGCTGTGCCCCTGGACAGATGGAAGTCACACCTACAGATAGACAAAAGCCAAGTGTTTACCCCAAGACAACTTTGCACCCATAAATTTTACATCCTGGCTGTGGCCACCTGCCAATTCCAAGCTCACTCTGCATTTTGTTTTCCCTTGGCACAAGGCAGCAGAGGCACCAGCCAACCAACCTAGCTGGTTGTGGATGAGACCAACACCCTGGGACAGAAAGGAAGCCCCAGAGAGTCCACAGCTACAGGGAGAAGAGATCAGGCCAGCAGTGCTAGCCCCAAGAATAGTTTACAGGTATTGTAAACTACAAAAATAGCATGGGATTTTACTACAAAGCTGATTCATTCATGACAAGCTAGAGTTCCAGTGCCATATTGAGGTGGGGTTAATTGGAAGCCTTTTTGGGTAGGAGTTGTTTAAGACTGAACCACAGAATAACTTCTTTTTAGAGTCTACTGCTATATAACCACACTAACTGGGTGAAAGACAGCCACAAGAGATAGTTATGGGTGGAAAGTGGGCTAGATATACATCCCTAAGAAATTCAAGCACCAGCTAGAAGGACACAGGGCCCCAATTTCCAGGATGAAAAGTCAGGCCTGGCATGTATAGCTTTCAAAAGTGGCTGGATCTGAAATTATTGGCATTAAATCTAGCAGCCTGCTTGAACCTGCACTCTGGTACCTACATCCAGAAGATACCTGTGGTCTGATATTTTCACTATCTACCAGTATGATCAAGGACATGCCATGGCTTGGGTGATTGCCACACTCTGGGATGTAGCAACAGAAGTGACCTGGAACAGGTTGAGGTGTCATCTTACAAACTCCCAGGTTGTAAAGCTAGGCAGAAAATATGGTGTCTTTCTGGATTATTTTTTTAATAGAGCTTATTTTATTTTATATTTTAGGGAAGGATCTACAGGGTGTTCAGGGTCTTACTACTAGATTGGACTCGTAGTGATCCGCCTGTTTATAGCCTCCCAAGAGTTGACTTTCTGGATTCTAAATTCTCAGATCCTGGGAGGAAAACATTCCTTCAAAAACAAAGATGAATTTTTGGACTCTTTTTTTCTGTTTTTCTTTTTTTTTCCATCATTGGTTTTGGGGACTTGGGGTTTTATCTTTTTCTTTTTATATTTTTCCTTTTTATTTAAATCTCTGCTTTCTTGTTTTTTTATTACATTTGTCTAATTGTATTAATCTTTTATTTCTTTTTTTTTTTGTCTTTTTTGAGACAGGGTCTCACTATGCTGTTCAGGCTGGCCTCGAGCTCACTTTGTAGCTCAGGCTGGTCTCGAACTCACAACAATCCTCCTATCTCAGCCTCCCGAGTGCTGGGATTATAGGCATGCGCCACCACGCCCGGCAATCTTTTATTTCTTAATAGGATACTGTTGCTTGCTTTTCTCTCCTTCCGACCTTCTATTGATTAATTTTTCAGTTTATTTCTTTCATTCTCCAGCCCCCATATCTATATTTAGTAGTATAGACATTAAACATTAAATTTTATTAACCTTCAGATAGTTAAATCTATGCTATTATAGTTGTATATTTTTCTATTGTTAGTGAAGATATAGTTTTTATTTAAAAGATATTCCCTATAGTTTATTTGGTTTGTCTTAGTGTATACTATAACTGTAGCTCTTTTCTATGGCTAAAAGTGGTATATAACTGGTTTTTAGAGTCTGAAAATATCCAATTTGTCTTTTATGTTATTATTATTGCTGATTTTTTTATGGTACTGGGGATTGAACTCAGGACCCTGTGCTTGCCAGGCAAGTGCTAATTCTACTGAGCCATCTCCCTAGCCCCTATTGCTGATTTTTTTTTTTGATACTGTTGCCAGGATGGCATAGTTGTTGCTATTACACATATTCCTTGTTTAACAACTTACCTGCTTAACAACAGGTAGGTATTGGATGTATGGGCAGCAGAAGTGTCCAGTGTAAGGACAGAGAGTCACAAGTAGATGATAGCCTGATGCTGGAGACCAGTTAGTCAGAGATATGTTAAAAAAAGAGAATGTGAAAAATGGACACAACAGCTGTTAGATGATGCAAAACTACTATAAGATTAATAAGAATAAGTGAAAAATCAGAAGACAAGACAAATAGCATAAAAAACTATTTCTATAAATAATAATAATAGAAAACTTTCTAAACATGAGGAAAGAATATGACATGGAGATAAATGAATCATATAGACTCTCAAGCAGCCACATTTAGAAAAATATCTCTTTAAGATACATCACAGTCAAAATCCTAGAGGTCTAACAAAGACTAAACCTTAAGAGCTATTAAAAACAACATATCAGCCGTAAAGAAAAAAACCCATTAAAATTATAGCTGAGGGGGCGGGGAGATGGCTCAGTGGAATAAGCACTTCCCTGGCAAGCTCAAGGGCCTGAGTTCAAATCCCGGTTTGGCCAAAATAATAAAAGACCTCCTAAAATTATAGCTGACTTCTCAACAAAGATTTCAAAGGCTAGAAGAGCTTGGAATGAAGTGTTTCAAGCCATACAACAGCATGCAACCCAGGTTAATATATATTTTCAATCATTGTTGAATGCCTAACATCATGGTTTTCTGAGATTGTGTATCATTTCTAATGTTTTAGCTATTATTTTTATATTCTTTTAAATAAAAACATTAAAATATGCTTTTAAAATGAATGGAAAAATAAGATATTTTGTAGTTATAAGCACATCTTAGGAAATTCATGACTTTCAGCCAGCACTCTAGAAAATTCTAAAGGTATATCCTAGAATATCCTAGAAAGAGAAGCTAACAGTGCCGAAAGATCTAATAGAATGAATACACTAGGCAAAATGACTAAGTGAGCAGAAACAAAGTTAAAAAAGGAAGTTAGAAGCAGGAAAATAAAACAATGACAGAAATAATTCAAGAATTCTCCATATGAATCCTCATTTCCTCAATCAAAAGACACAGTCAGGCAGATTGAATCAAGAAACAAAGTCCATTACAATCTACTTATAAGACATGGTATAATATTTTCTCCTAGTACTAGAAACTTTATCTATTTATCTTTTCTGTGTTTTAGGGAAGGGTCTACAGGGTGTTCAGGGTCTCACTACTGAGATCCATCTTGTAGTGACTCTCCTGTTTACAGCCTCCCAAGAGCTGGGATTATAGGCGTGTGCCACCACGCCCAGTCTCACTTGCTGTCTCAGCACATCTGCTTGCATGTGCTTTAATCCACTGAACTATTTGGTTTTGTTTATTTTGGTGGAATTAGAGGTTGAACTCAGGCCCCTGTACTTGCTAGGCAAATGCTTATTCTACTGAACTATCTCCCCAGCCCCTGCTGAACTATTTGACCTGCCTGGAACTGGAAACTTTAAAAATTATATTTCCATTTACCATTGACTTTATATTAATTCTTCCTTGTCTTTTTTATGCATGTGGGCACACACACACACACACACACACACACACACACACACACACATGCACACACACATTTATGAACAAATGTGTATATAACCTGAGCATAAGTTTGATACCATTTTGTGGAAATCTTCACTGACCTTTTAAATGGGTTCATCTAATATAATTATATTTTACACAGTCCTGCATAACTACCATTTTTCTCTTTATTCTTTATCCAGGGCCATACAGCAACTTCTCTTGCCTTCTGGATTGTGGTCTTTGTTATTTTCTATATGCTACATCTGGAATTAGTCAAAATATTAGAATATTTTGACTTTGTATAACTGGAAATATTTTACTTTCAGTTTTCAAAGATATATTTGCTAAGTATAAATTCAATAAGAACAGATCATTTTCTTTTAGAACTTTGAATAAATAATTCTGGTTTCTTACCCACTTGCTCTTTTTTTCTCTAATGTAGAATAAGATGCTATTTAATTTTGTTATTCCACAGTTAATGTTTTTTTTCTATGTATAAGCTTTAATGATTTTTTTCTTTACAATTAGTTTTGGATAATTTCATTTTTATGTATCTTGGTATGATTTTATTCATATTTCTTGTACAAAAAGATAATTTTTCTTGGAAATCTGGTGCTATAATTTTAACTAAATTCAGAAATTTTAAATCTTTAAGTATTTATCACCTACCCCCTTCTACTTTGAGAGTTCTAATTATATGTAATAGCCTTTGTCTTCTTCTTTTTAAATTTTTTTTGGCAGAACCAGGGATTGAACTCAGGCCTTTGTGCTTGCCAGGGAAGTGCTTATTCCACTGAGCCATCTCCCCAGCCTGAGAATTCTAATTATGTGAATATAAGTTTCTAGATTTTTGGCACAGAGTGAACTATTATATGGCTGATCTGTAAATTTTTTCTTCTTCATTTTTAATTTTATTTATTTAATTTTTTTTTTTTTGTATTTTAAAGGGTCTGCAGGGTCTCATTACTAGATTGTACTTTAGTGATCTGCCTGTTTACAGCTCCCAAGAGCTGGGATTACATGCACAAGCCACCACTCCCAGTCTCAATCACCATCTCAGCACACCCCAGGGCAGGTGCTAGGCACAGCAGGCCTGGGGATCAAACCTCTGGACCTGCTTGTAGGCACTTTAATCCACTGAGCTATTTGGCTTTCTTCTTAGTTTTTATTTTAGACAATTTTAATTTTTTTTTCCGGTGTAAATTTGGTTTTAATATCAACTTTTTATAAACATTGCATCTAAACATGCACAGATCAGCTGTGCACCTTGAATAATTCCTTCTAAAACAGACAAAAAATGCTTTTACCTCCCTGTGTTTGGATCTTTCCTTGGGATAGAGAAGTAAGTTGCATGTTGGAAATGAGATCTAAAAGGAGGGGCAGCAGTTCCTGTGTCTGTGCCCAGCAGTTTCCACACCATGCAGGGCACCTCAAAGGCTTGGACCAAGAGCCAAAGTCAGAAGACTTGGCTGCAGTGCTGAGCCAGAGCCACAGAAGACCAACAATGACACCTTGAGATTGGTCTCTGCCCTCTTGGTCCACAGACCCTGAGCCCAAGATTCCGTGTGGCTCACCAAATGCCTACCTCCACTGAAGCTAGGTAGAAATGAGGTGAGAACAGGGATTAGCCCTTGCCCCCACCAGCACCTACAGGGCATGGACAGAGCTGAGGGTTCCGTGGTCAGGTCCTGCAGGAAGGGAAAAGCAAGTGGTAACTGAGGCCCTGCGGGAGGGAAGGATGTCAGACCCCTGTCTGCAGAGTTACTGGAGAAATAGTGCCAGCCTTCCTAACAAGGGTGAAGACTTCCTGCTGAGTGTGGGCAAGGCCAGTGCAGCTTTGCTGTTGGGGTACCAGGGCCTCCACTGAGCATGTTCCTGTCTACCTGAAAGTCAGGGCTTTCCAGGCTGAAGAGACAGGGGAACCTCCTCCCCTAAGAGGAGGGGTTCACAAAGTCCTCCACTAGATGTTGGCAAGGCAAGTGCATGGAACTTGGGTCTTATGGGCAGTTCCTGGGGATCTGGGCAGGGTGGTGGGCTCATTTCCCTGAGTGGGCAGCTTGTAGTTGCCGGGTGTCCCTGTGCTGAACAGGGACATGGTAATTGCACTTTGGACACAGTGGGCACAGGCACAAGCTGAATGTGGCTAGGGAGCAGAGGGAAGATGACTTCAGATAGCTGTGATTTGTACCTGGAGGGCAGAGCAGCAACTCAACCTACAAGGTCTCTCCTGGGGTTGCAAGCCATCCTGTTTGTGAGGGCCCTGGAAGGGGCTGTACAGATTCAGTACTGGCAGTGGCACATTCCTGTCCTTTCCCCATAAAGTCATAAGCAACCCGAGTCCTCTATCTCTATAAAGATGTGATTTTTAAACACTCAGCTATACTTAGTACTCACTTCTCCCATTTTGATGTCCAAAGCCTCCTGGTTTTAGTGCTGACCTACAGAAACACAGGTGGTCCTAGAGATATAGACTTCAGGCTGGAGGTCACTGCCACTGGGTACCACCATTCCCACCAGTGCTGTCCCACTGTCATGTCCTACAAGGAGAAGATCCCAACTCTTACAATAAATAAGACAAGAGGATTTCAGATTTACTTCCACATGAGAGAGACAACTAGAGTGATGAAGGAAGGTTTCTAAATGTGATGCTTTGTAGGAATCCACTTCACTAGACACATTGAAAAATAGACTCTTCTGTAAAGTGCTGCTTGTTGAGGGAATCAGGCACTATAGCTCGGGGTGGCCAGGGCAGGGTGAGGCTGTCTCCTCCTATACCCTGCTCCAGCTTGACCTTTAGGTTTGGCATTTCATTCTTCACTCTGTGTAGACCAGGAGCACAGCTCAGCAGCCTCCTGTGGTAGACTTCACCAGGGCCTCCCACCTTCCCTTCCCAAGACCAGCCTAGTAGAGGGGCACTGACATGCTGGTCACAGGATGACTTCTAATCATCAAGGACAGTTCACAAAAAGGACAGCAGAACTCATCACTTGCCCAACTCTGCTATTGGAGAGCAGGAGAAAGGTGTAGAGTTGGCAGTGAACAACATCCTTCAGCACCCTATGGACATCCAGGAACATGTCTGAGATTCCTAATCTCCACTCCTACATCCTCATGGTCTGTGCAAGAGGAGTTTGTGTCAGAATGACAGAGTCCACTTCCATCTTTATTTCCAGAGTTGGTCTCTGTTAGTGCAGAGTTTTAAAAAAATATTCTGTTTGCTTGTTTCTGGACAGTTTTGAACATCGATCACTGTATTGTAAACCTTGAGTTTTTTCCACAATTGCAGGTGGACTTTGAGCTTAACATACATAAAAAAGAAGTCTTCCAGTGAAGCCAATGGCCACATCACTAACTTAGTACAAAAGGGTCAGTCCAGGATACCTGTTTCCTGTCCCCACTTGATCTCCTTGGTGGTACTGTCAGTAAACATGAAAAGGGACCAGACCACACAGGTGATGGCGATGATGTGGAAGGTCACTGAACATATGATCTTCTTGTGCTCACTGGTCAACATCTGCAGCTTCTCCTACTTCTGAAGTAGCCTCATCTGGGTCTCCAGAACAAACTTGTATTTGCATAGTTCACAACAGCACGCATCGGAGCTCTTGATCCACGGCTGCAGGCAGGCACGAAGTGCAGGCTGCCCATGCAGTGGCATGGTATGATCAATGGGCTCTTGTCGTCGCCCTTGCAGTGACAGGTTCTGGATATATCCTGATTAGACAGCGTGATAGAAGTGTGAGAGAAGGCTGGCACCAGAGCTGATGAGGATGGAGGAATCCCAGCCTTAGAAATGCTGCTTGAATGACTCATGGAATGGCTCAAATTCTTCTCATTCTGTTTTTCTCTCTTCTCTTTGGTTTTGCTCCTGTAGACCCTAGCAAAAGTAGCATCCTGGGCAGGAATGGTAGAGACTTGGTGCAGTGGCATGTTCATCCCAGCCTGCAATCCAGTCCCCTTCTATATGGAAGACAACCTTTACCGCTAGAGTCATCTTGGGCCATGGACCTCGAGCTCCTCTTGGCCCCACAGCTCTCTCAGTTTTTATTGTTATATTCATTTGTTTGTAAATAATTTTTAAAATGTGCAATCTATTATTAATCTTACGTTATGTATAAATTTCAGCAATATTTCTCCAAAATTGACTCTCTACATCTTTTTTTTTGGCAGAACCAGGGATTGAACTCAGGCCCTTGGGCTTGCTAGGGAAGTGCTTATTTCACTGAGCCAATGTCCCAAGCCCTGTATACATCTTATATCTCTCACATTTCCATAGTTGTCTATAATTAATTTTCTATACAATTACTATCGATTTTCAATAAAGTTAATGATGAGTTAAAAAAAAAAAACAAAGCCTAGTGGTATGTTGTATACAAGAAACACATTTAATCTAAAAAGAAATCTATAGAATAAAAATCAAAGGATGGAAAACAATATTCTTCATGGGAAAAACCCATAAAAAAGTAGGAGTAGATATCCTATATTCAGATAAAGTAGACTTCAGGCTAAAATTGATCTGAAGAGGCAAAGAAGTTCACTATGTATTGGTTAAAGGAACAATTCAACAAGAAGAAATAAAAAATTTTAATATAAATACATAGAACACTGATACACCCAACCTTCTAAGATAAACATTACTGGACATAAAAAGTCACATAAACATTATTGCAATAATAGTGAGAGAACTCAATGTCCCATTGTCACAAGTGGACAAATCAAATAAAAACATCAACAAACAAATATGAGAGTTGAGTCAAACCTTTGAACAAATGGATTTAATAGGTATCTACAGTGTTCCACCCAACAAGAACAGAATACACATTCTTTTCAGTAGCATATGAAACATTCTCCAAAATGGACAATATATGAGCTCAAACCCCATGATTTATGAAATGCAAAATAATTGAAATCATCCTATTTATACTATCATATCATAGTGCAATAAAACTAGAAATTAATGCCAAAATGAACAGTGAAATTATGAAAACAGATGAAAATTTAAAAATACACCAATCAATGGATCACAGAATAATCAAGGAAGAAATGAGGCAGTTCCTAAAGTTAAACCATAGTATCAGTACAACATAACAGAACCTCTGGGCCATAGTAATAGTAGTTCTAAGAGGAAAGTTTGTTGCTGTAAATGCCTACAGCAGAAAAACAGTGAATCCAAATAAATAACCTAATGATACACCCCAATGTTCTAGAAAGAAAAGGTCAATTCAAAGCTAGCATAAGGAAGGAAATTGTAAAGATCAGAGCAGAAATTAATGAAACTGAGAATAAAAAAGTAATATAAAGAATCAAACAATTGAAAAGCTGCTTTTTCAAAGGATAAGCAGAATAAACAAATCCTTGGCCAATCTTACTTAAAAAGAGCAGAAAATACACAAATCAATATAATTATAAATCAGAAAGACACTACAAGAAAACTCTGTCCAAATCTGGAAGATAATTAGATTACTTTGAAAACCTATACTTTAATAATGTTGGAGGATTCAAAAGAAGTTGATAGATTGCTAGATACATATGTAACCAAAACTGAACCAAGAAGATATAAAACCTTTACATATTCAGCTAACAGGCAATGAAATTACAGCAGTAATTTAAAAAAATAAATTTTTAAATTTTTCTTTTCTTTCTGTATTTTAGGGAAGGGTCTACAGGGTGTTCAGGGTCTCACTACTAGTTCGGACTTGTAGTGAACTACCTGTTTACTGCCTCCCAAGAGCTGGGATTACATGCCCACACCACCATGCCCAGTCTCAATTGCCATCTCAGCACACCTTGGGGTGTGACACCGGCACACAGGTGGGCCTGCAAGCAGGTACTTTAATCTGCTGGGCTATTTGGCCGGCCCTCAGCAGTAATTAAAAAAGAAAACACCAGCTAATGAAGTTCAGCATCCAATGGATTCACCATGGAATTCCACAAGAACTTCAGAGAAGATCTAACACCAATGCTTCTTCTTTTTTTTTTTTTTTTTTCTTTTCCAGGTGCACTTTATTTTTTTATTTTTTAAAATTTTTTAAATTTTTATTTTTGTTTTATTGAAGTACAAATATCAATGAGACAATTTAAAGATACCTTGACAAGATGGATTTGATAAATTAATACATTGCAAACTGTTTTCATAATGTTTTGGTATCACAGAAGGTGCATGGATGACACAGACAAAGGATGTACAGAATAAGGTACAGGACTACAAGATAAACCGTGAGGGGACTTCACTGACCTCATAAGAAGCATAAAGTATATGTGTTGGTATATTGGTCTTGCTCCATCTAGGTCTTAACCAATGCTTCTTAAACTCTTTAATGAAATCAAAAGGGCTGGAGTACTCCCAAAGTGGTTCCTGTAAGTCAGCAGCACCCTGAGTCTAAAGTCAGAAAAGAATCTAGGAAAACAAAAGACTACAGGCTAAACTTTCTAATGAACACAGACACAAAAATTCTCAATATACTGACAAGCAGAATGGAAAGATCAATTGAAATAGCCATACATATTGATCAAGTAGATTGCACTGCAGGGATGCAAGGATGGTTCAAAATAAACAAGTTAAAAATGTAACACTTCACACAACCAGAAGCAAAATTAGATATGTCTACCTTGCTGGACACAGAAAAGGCCTTTGGCAAAATCCAATACCCATTCATGATAAAACTGAAGAAAATATGTATGGAAAAAATCCATCTTATTCTGATAAAATTGTATATGACAAACCTATTGTTAACGTCATTAAATGGTGAAAAACTAAAAGCTTCCTTCTAAAATCAGAAACAAGACAAAAATGTACACTATGTATCATCATTTCTGTTCAATATAAGACTCAAAATACTATGCAGATGAGAGAAAAGAAGTAAAAATGATATATATATATATATATATAAGAAAGGAGAAAGTCTAATTATCATTACTTACAGGAAACATGACCTACATAGAAGAACAAAAAAATCCATCAGAAGATACTTAGAATAAATAAGCAAATTTAGCAAGGTAGCAGAATGCAAAATCAACACACAAAATTTAATAACATTCCTGTACACCAATAATGAAGTCACTGAGAACTTAAGAAACCAATACCATTCACAATAGAATCAAGAAAACTTAAATACTTACGAACTAATATAATAATGAAATGAAAGACATCTACAATGAAAACTATATTATTCTGAAAGAGGAGATTAAAGAGAACATTTTTAAAAATGGAATGATAGCCCCTGTTCATGGGTAGCCAGAGTGAATAATGTTAAAATGGCTAAATGTCCAAAGTGATATGTAGATATAATGAAATCCCAGTAAAAGACAAACAAACAAAAAAACAAGAGTATTTGTTACAGAATCAGAAAAAAATTATCCTAGGATTTACATGGAACCAGAAAAGACCCCAAAACAAAGCAATCCTAATCAACAAATGCAAAGCAGGAGGCATCACAATCCCAGATTTCATGTTGTATTACAAAGCTAAAGCAATACAACAGTATCGTACTGACACAAAAACAGACACAAGTATCAGTGGAATAAAATAGGCGAAGAAACAAATCCAGGCACCTTAGGTCATCTGATCTTTGGCAAACAAGTGAAAAGCATATGCCAGAGGTGAGATAGCCTGTTTAACAAATAGTATTGGGCAAGACAATGATGTCCAATGTCTCCACTCCTATTCAGTATAGTTCTAGACACATTAGTCAGAGCAATTAGCCAGGAGAGAGAGAGAAATAAAAGGAATAAGGATTGGAAAAGAAGAAGTGAAATTATTATTTGCAGATTACATGATATTCTACACAGCAGGCCACAAAAACTCCAAGAGTTTTGTAGATTTAATCACCAAATTGAGCAACATAGCAGGATACAAAGTCAACATCCAAGAATCAGCAGCATTTTTGTACACAAAGAATGAACACACTGAGAGAGAAATTAGGGAAAACACAACTTTCATAATAACATCCAAAAAATGAAATACTTAGGAATCAGTGTCACAAAGGATTTATACAGTGAAAGATTTATACAGTGAAAATTATGGCACTTTGAGAAAAGAAATCAAAGAAGATTGGAGAAAATAGAGAAAATATTCCATGCTCCTGGATAAAAAGAACCAACACTGTGAAAATGACCATACTCCAAAAATTGCAATGCAATCCCGATTAAAATACCATTAGTGTACCTCACAGAGCTGCAAAAAAAAAAAAAAAAAAATCCTTAAATTCATCTGGAACCAGAAGAGACCCAGAATATCAAAAGCAATCCTGGAAAACAAAAGAAAGGCAGAAAGGTATCACAATCCCTTACTTGAAAGTATACTATAAAGCTACTGTGATAAAATCAGCATGATACTGGCATAGATACAGACCTGAAGATCACTGGAACAGATTAGAAGATGCAGACACAGCTATGAACATACTCAGCCATCTTATCTTTGATAAAGGGGCCAAACAGGCTTAGTGGAAGAAAGACAGCCTCTTTAACAAATGGTGCTGGGGGCCAGGGAGATGGCTCAGTGGAGTAAGCACTTTCCTGGCAAGCACAAGGGCCTCAGTTCAATCCCTGGTTCTGCCAAAAAAATAAATAAAAATAAAAAAATGGTGCTGGAAAAACTGGCTTTCTACATGCCAAAGGCTAAAACTAGACCCATACTTATCACTATGCACAAAGCTACAGTCAAAATGGATCAAAGATTTAAATATTGAAACATCACCACTAAATCTTCTGGAGGAAAATATAGGTAGAAATTTTAAAGACATAGGGGTAGGTAAAGAGTTCATGAACAGAAACCAAACTATATGGGAAATACTTCAAAGAATCAACAACTTGTATCTCATCTTTTTTTTTTTTTTTTTTTTTTTTTTTTTTTTTTTTTTTTTTTTTTTTTTTTTTTTTTTTTTTTTTTTTTTTTTTTTTTTTTTTTTTTTTTTTTTTTTTTTTTTTTTTGCAGAACTGGGGATTGAACTCAGGCCCTTGAGCTAGCCAGGAAAGTACTTACTCTACTGAGCCATCTCCCTGGCCTCATGGACCTCATCTTTTTGAAAAGTTTCTGCACTTCAAAACAAATCTCCAACAGAGTAAAAAGAAAACTAACAAACTGGGAAAAAATTATAGCCAGCTGTCCTTCAGACAAAGGTCTTTTATTTAGAGCATACAAAGAATTTTAAAAAATAAGGAAATTTAAAGACCCAATCCAAAAATGGGCATCTGTGATGAATACACACATCTCAGTGGCAAGTAAATACATGAAAAATGTTCAACATCATTGATCTTTCAAGAAATGCAAATTCAAACATCACTGAGATTCCATCTCACCCCAGAAAGAATGGCTAACATCAAGAGGTCAACCAATATCAAATGCTAAAGAGGCTGTGGAGAAAAAGGAACCCTTTTGCCCTGTTGGTGGGAGTGCAGACTAGTAAAACCACTATGGAAATCAGAGTGAGGAGTTCCCCGAAAGCTAGGATTGGGGATCCCATTCAAGTCAGCTACTTGTCTCCTGGTTATTTTTCTAGAAGAACTGAAAACCTCATACCACAGTAATATATGTACACACATGTTTATAGCAGCATGATTTGTTATAGTTAAATACTGGGAACAAGCCAGATGTCCACCAACTGAAGAATGGATAAGGAGGATGTGGTATTTTTACACAATGGAGTTTTATTCAGCTATAAAACAGGATACATTTTAGTCTTTGTAAGTAAATGGATGCAACTAGAGAACATCCTCTTAAGTGAAATAAATCAGACCCATATGTGCAAACATTGTATTGTCTCCTTAGTGTGAGAATCTGAAAGAGAAAAATGGAATCTGAAGGGTTCAGTAGACACTGGAAAAAGGGAATGAACTTATTCAAATGGAAAGAGTTATTGAGTTGAGAAGGACAGGAGAGGGAGTAAGGGAAAGAGATTTAGCTGTGTATGTAAGCAGGACAACTATACTGTGTATTTCAACTAATGTATAAAAAGAAGCAGTTAATGCTTTAATTTGTTTTGTCTCTCTTTTTTAAATTCTTTCTCCTTTTATTCTTCTTATACATTTCTTTCTTTTTTTCTTCTTACAATTTACATGCATGTATCTGGTAATATGAATAATTGGTTGGAAAGCAATACTATATATTCCAACGAATACTGTGAAATTCATATTACTTTGTTAAGTGAAAATCTGTATCATTTGTAACTTCTTGCTTTAATTCTAATTTGTACTCTCTTTAAAAAAAAACAAATAGTTCTCAGAAAATTGCACAGAAGATTGAATACAAACACATCTTTCACCATGTACTGAACTACAACCAAAATGAATCAAAGATCTAAATGTTAAAAGTCAAACATTTAATTTACTTGAAGATAAAATATGTAAAACTCTTGAAGACACAGGCATGGGAAATCGTATTAAGAATGATCATATCAAATTAGAAGTCTTCACAGCAAAGGAAACAACCAACAAAGTGAAGAGCCAACCTAAAAAACAGGAAAAAACACTCACAGTTATTTCTCGGATAGAGGACTAATATCTAGAAATGTAAAGAACTCAAAACCATTAAATGACCTGAAATAAAAACACAATAAAAATGGGTAATTGAAATGAATATCCTTCTCAGAAGAAGAAATCCAACTTGTCATTAGCTACATTAAAACATTTTCAACATCTCTGGTCATTAGAGAAATGTAAATTAAAACAACACTGAGATTTCATCTTACTCCAGGAAGAATGGCTATCAACAAGGAATCAAATAATGACATGTGATGAAGAGAATACAGGGAGAAAGGAACCCTCCTACATTGTTGGTGGGAATGTCAACTAATAAAATCACTATGGAAACCATTATAGAGATCATAAAAAAAAATGAAAATAGAAATTCTATTTGACACTATTATCTTTCTAGATACCTTTTCAGTAAAGTTAAAGACATCATATTACAGCAGTATATCCACATCCATATTTATAGCAGCACAACTCATAACAGCTAAATTTTAGAAGTGACCTCTATGACCATCAACAGATGCCATGGATAAAGAAAATATAGCGTTTATGCACAACAGAGTACTACCCTGCCATAGTGAAGAATAAACTTAAGTCATTTGTAGGAAAATGGATGCATGTTGACATCATAATATTAAGTGAAATAAATCAGATACACAAGCTTAGATATCACAAAGGTTTCCCTGATAGGAGAAACTCAAAATGTATATAAAGAGCAAAACAAAAGATAATAGGCAATAGAAATACATATCTTTTGCAAAAGGAGAGAGGGCTAAGAGATGGGGGAAGAGGACAGAAGGAAGTGGTAAGGAATAAAAGAGAATTAAGATCCATTATATACATATGTCAACTCACCACGAGGCATGTAATCATTATGTGCTACAAATATGTACTAATAAAAAGATATGAAAAAAGTGACTATGACACAAGCAGCAGCCATAAGCACCCGTGACAAATAACTTGACTATCCAGCAAGCCTTATAAAAGGTTCTCAGTATTATCCATTGCTAAGTTGGGGTCTTCCTGAGTGCTGAGTTATGCATGCTGGTCATCCAGGAGCCCTTAGTTGGGGCCCAAAGTCTCCACTATGTCATTGGCTCAGACTTGGCTCCAAGCCAATCTGTTTCTTTCTCTTGCCTTTCCTCAGCTTCCCTTCACTGGCACTCCCCAGCTTCTTTTCCTTTTTCCCCTCCTTCTTCACTAGACAGTGTTTCTGCCAGGTCTCTTAGCTCTGCCAGACATAGCTGACATCTTAGAGCCCAAATGATGGCCTTCTCGCCAAAGCTTCTGGAGCCAACACTGCATGCAGAAGATTGCTCTCAGGATGGACTGATAATAAATGAGAACCCCGCTGATAATCAAATGCTCATGAGATCCATCCCTGTGGCCACCACTTTCTGAGGCTCATCAGAAATCATCTGTTGGCAAGAAAACTCTGAAGAGGGCCTTCCAAGATAGTGACAGTCAGCAGGAACCCTCACACTCAGAAACAGAGCCCAGTGCTTCCTGGAGAGCTGGAGTGTGTTGGCCTAACATAGAGTCTGCTGAGGGTGTCTAGGAAAGCAGCAGAACTTGATGTCATATCCACTGTCCTGCCTTGAAATCTCAGCATGTCAGAGTGGCTGTGGTAAAAGCTTCAGGCAACAGGAGTTGTTCATCTGACCTATTCACGGGCAGTAGCTACTGTAGCAATGGGCAGGAACCCAGTGTTCTTGACCTGGGAAGTCTGCATCTCCGACACCAGGTTCTGGCAGCTAGAAAACCAGACTTTCCAACAGCAGAAATTGCCTTCTCCGAGGAGCATTTTCTCTGTATTCTGGAGACCACACTCAGGCCTACCAGATTCTTGCTCTAATAGCCCTGTGACATACTGGACTTAACTCTATCTCATCTCCCACCCATTCTTGGGGTCCTCCTCCCTTCAGTAGGAAGAACTTTATTCTAAGGCAAGGGAAATTTTCCACAAAAGAAATGATTAACTGTTTCCCATTTGCCAGGACTTCACCCTGGGAGGGGATTTAATATTATAGTCTTCTGTAAATTGGGATAAAAATGAAAGCAAAATTCGAGTGTTTTGTGAACATACTTGAGCCTTACTGATGAGGAAACTCAGGAGACAGAAAGAACTTAAAAGATTTAGTGGCATAAAAGCATAGTCTATGTCTCTGGATTAGTCACAAAGAATATTGGAGTTAGCAGGATTTCTTGAACCATCTGGACTGTTGGTTTCCAAACTCAGGTGTTCATCAGACCTACCAGAAAATCAGGCCCTACTGCTTAAGGTTCTGATGCAGGATATCTGGGGAGGTGCCTGGACTTTATATTTTTAAAATATTTATAAGCCAAGTTTAGGAATTACTGGTCTAGTCCACTGTTTTCAGCTTATTTCAATGTTGTTTGGCAACTACTATGATCTAGTTCTAAGCCCTCTATGATCTAGTTCTAATCCATCCTTTCTGATTCTAGCACCCCATTTATGTACCATTGGGATTGTCAAACAAAATACAGGACACTAGTTAAATGTGAACTTCAGACATACAAAATTTTTGTCATGGTTTATTATCAATTCAAACTTAAGTGGGTACCTTGTACTTCTATTATTTGTGTAGAGGAATGTTATTGATTTGAGTATTGATTTTGTATTCCACTATGCTACTGAATTTCCGTATCAGTTCTAGTAGTTTCTTGGTGGAATTTTTGGGGTCTTCCAAGTAAAGTATCATGTCATCTGCAAATAGTGATGATTTAACTTCTTTACCTATTCTTATTCCCTTTATTTCTCTCTGTTTTCTAATGGCTGTTGCTAAGGATTCCAAGACTATATTGAATAGGAGGGGTGATAGAGGACATCCTTGTCTTGTACCTGATTTAAGAGTAAAAGATTTCAGTTTTTCCCCATTTAAGATTATATGAGCTTTTGGGTTGTCATAGATGGCTTTCATAAAGTTAAGATAGAGTCCATCTATTCCAATTTTCTGTAGCACCCTGAATATGAATGAGTGTTGGACTTTGTAAAAAGCTTTCTCTGCATCAATTGAGATGATCACGTGGTTTTTAGATTTCATTCTATTAATAGTGTATTATGTGTATAGACTTTCGAATATTGAACCATCCTTGCATCCCTGGGATGAATCCTACCTGGTCATGGTGTATGATCTTCTTGATGATTTGCTGTATTCTATTTGCCAGGATTTTGTTGAGTATTTTTGCATCTATGTTCATGAGGGAGATTGGCCTGTAGTTCTCCTTTTTGGTTGTGTCATTCCCTAGTTTTGGAATCAGTATTATACTTGCCTCCAGAAATGATTTTGGGAGGACTGCTTTTTTTTCAACTTCATGGAAGAGTGTGGAGTGTGGGGATTATATCTTCTATAAATTTCTTGTAGAATTCAGCTGTGGAATCCATCAGGACCTGGACTTTTCTTTGTCGGTAGGCTTTTTATTAACGTTTCATATTTCATTGGCTATTATCAGCTTATTGAGAGTTGTTTTATCTTGGTGATTCAGTTTTGGTAATTTGTATCTTTGGAGGAATCTGTCCATTTCTCCTGTGTCTTCTATTCTGTGAGCGCAAAGATTCTCGAAGTAACTATTGATGATCTGAATTTCCACTGGGTCTGTGGTGATTTCACCATTTTCATTCCTTATCACTTGTACTTGAGTTTTCTTTTGCCTCTTTTTGATGAGGTTGGCTAGAGGCTTATCAACTTTATTTAGTGTTTCAAAGAACCAACTTTTTGATTTGTGGATTCTTTGAACTGTTTTCTTCATCTCAATTGAATTAATTTCTGCTATCATCTTTATGATTTCTTCCCGTCTTTGGGCTCTGGGTTTCATTTGCTCTTCTTTTTCTAGTTGTTGGAGGCGCAACATTAGGGTGCTAATTTGTTCCCATTCCGTTTTCCTAATGTGTGAGTTCATAGCTATGATTTTCCCTCTAAAAACTGCTTTCTTCGCATCCCATAAATTCTGGTAAGTTGTACTTGAATTTTTATTGAATTGTAGATATTGTTGAATTTTTTTGTTGAATTTCTTCTGCAACGCATTGATTGCCGAGTAGGGTGTTGTTTAGTTTCCATGGATTTAGTGGGTTTTTCTGGTTTCTTTTGTCATTTATTTCTGGTTTCATTGCACTGTGGTCAGATAGTATGCATGGGATAATTTCTATTTTCTTGCATATACTTAGGCATGACCTCTGGACTAGTATGTGGTCTATTTTGGAAAATGACCCGTGTGCAGCTGAAAAAAATGTATATTCAGCTGTAGTTGGGTGGAACACTCTATATATGTCCACCAGGTCCATTTGTTTCAAGCTCTGGTTCAGTTCTGCTACTTCCTTGCTAATTTTTTGTCTGGTTGATCTAACTTTTTGAGATAAGGATGTGTTAAGGTCTCCTGTTAAGATTATATTCTTAGACATTAAGTTTTTCATGTCCCTTAAGATTTGTCTTGCATAGTTGGGTGCACCTGTGTTTGGTGCATAGATATTTATGAGTGTTACCTCCTGCTCTTGAATTTTTCCCCTGACCAATATATAGTGGCCTTCTTTGTGTCATTTGATCATTCTTGGTTTGAAGTTGAGACTGTCTGAGAACAGAATTGCTACTCCTGCTTTTTTCTGAGGTGCTGGGGCATGTTTTCCATCCTTTGACTTTGAGCCTATGAATGTCCTTTTGAGTTAAGTGTGTTTCTTGTATACAGCATATTGTTGGATTTTGTTTCCTAATCCACTGTGCCAGTCTATTTCTCTTAATTGGAAAATTGAGTGTGTTTACGTTGATGGTTATAATTGAAATGTGTTGACTTATGTTTGTCATGATATTTACCTGGTGTGGATACAAATTTACCTTTGTATCCTGTGTTTAATTGTCTGTCCTGTTTAGTGGGTTCCTTTCATTCTCATTCATGGAGTTCTGGTCATTGTGGTCTCTCCCTAGAACATCTTTCAGCAACCTATGAATGGATTGTTTTGTCATAATGAAATTCTTTACTTGTTCTTTGTCGTGGAAGTATTTCACTTCTCCATCAAACTTGAAAGAGAGTTTTGCAGGGTATAATAATCTGGGCTGGAATTTGTTTTCGTGTAGGACTTGAAGAACTCCGCTGCATTCTCTCCTTGCCTTCATTGTTTGTGTAGAGAAGTCGGCTGTAATTCTGATGGGTTTTCCTTTGAATGTGAGCTCCTTCTTCTCTCTAGCAGCTTTCAGTATATTATTTTTGTGTTGGATTTCTGGGATCTTAACTATTATATGTCTCGGTGTGTTTCTACTTGGGTTGAAGTTATTTGGTGTTCTGTATACTTCGGTGACCTGAATTTTGGATTGTTTCCTCATATTTGGGAAGTTTTCTGCAATTACCTCTCCCCAAATTCTTTTTATGTCATTTGTATTGACTCCTTCTTTCTCATTGATACCAATTATTCTCACATTGTTCATCCTGGCGTCATCTTGCAGGTGATGGATTATTTTTCCTGCATTCTCGTTGTTTTTAAGAGATCCTTTCTCACCTTTTCACTAGCTGCTCCAGCATCTTCAGGATCTGAAACTCTGTCTTTGCTTTCACTCAGATGGTTTTGTAGACTCATGATTGCTATTTTTAGTTCTTCTATATCTCTTTGACTGTGTTTCATGCATTCTATTTCTTTTCTGTATTCCTCATTCAAGGAATCCATCATATTTCTGATCTTCTCAATTTTTTTATCCATGTCTTCTTTAGAGGTAGTTATTAATTCTTTTTCTGCAGTGTTTCTTCCAAGTTGGATTTCCTCTGTATATTTCTGGACTTGTTTCTGTATTTCAGATGCTATTATTTCAAAGAATTCTTTTTTGATTTCAGAACTTATTTCTGGTTTGAGTTCCTCATGATCTTTCTGCTGTTGTTTCTTTGCTTCAGATGCTGTTTATTCATACATTTCAGTTGGAATAGTGCTCTCTGCACTTGCTCTGGGTGAGCAAGTTTCCACCCAATGTTTCTGGAATTCATTCTTTATATCACATACTATGTATTCAGATATTTCTTTTTTAATTTGGGGAATTACTTCTCACTTTATTTCCTCTATATCTTTCTGCTGTTGCTGCTGTATCTGTTAATTCATTCATTGCAGCTGAGCTAGTGTCCGCTGCCCTTACTGGTGGACTTGAGGTCTAGGATTGCATTTTTTCCCTTGTCTTTTTCATTTTGTATAGCACTGCCCTTTGACCTTTGGTGTAGAGCTTTGGTGCAGCTATAACCTTAGCTTGTTATGAGATTCGGGTGCCAGTCTATTATGTTTGAGATTATCGAGGTATGCCTATCCTGGATCTAGCTGTTGTCTTCAGTTTCTTTTTGCTGCAGCTCCTGTGGTTCCCCTCTGTTGGTTCCCTGTCTGGATGCAGAGCAAGTGATGAAAATTACCTCTCTCTTGGCTGGCTTTGGGGTGAGGATCCGGAAAATTGCCGGGGTCAGTCCTCCTGTGTCAGGCTGGTCACTCTGTAGGTGGGCGGGCCTGGGCTTTGGTGGGTCTTCTGGGCTCACAAGAGGATAGTGGTTGATCTTATTCACCGAGTAGGCTGTACTGGCTCAGCCAGCCTGTGCTGGGTCTGTGTCTACAGGACAGAACCCGGGAAGGCTGGGAAAGGTCCCTCCGGTGCAGCAGGCCTGGAGCCCTCACTCACAGGCCAGGCTGCGCTGGGTTTTGGGCCGTGGCACTGGACCGGGGATTGCTGAGAAATGTGCCTCCTGCGTGGCAGGCCTGGAGTTCTCACTCCAGGCCAACCTGCACTGGGTCTTGGGCCATGGGGTGGGACCGGCAATCACTGGGAAATGTTTCTCTGGTGCAGTGGGCCTGGAGCTCTCACTGTGCCACGGGGGTGGGGGGGCAGGGAACCCCTGGGAAATTTCTCTCTGGCACGGCGGGCCTGGAGTTCTGCACTCACTGAACTTTGATGCCCAGGGACTCGGGGAAATTCTCACTCGCTCAGTGGGCTTTACGGCATGGGATCCAGGGAGGTGTTGGTGAATGGGTCCTGAGGTTTAAGGCCGGTCACTGGCTTGGAGGGCTTGTGGGCAGGTATCCGGGTAGCGCGCGTGGGAAGAAGCCAATGGCTCTCTCTCAGACTCACCACACTCTCACTGATCTGGGAGGCCTGGTGAGTCATTCAAATTCCCACTCACTGGGAAAGCTTGGAGTGGGATCCAGGAGGCCGCTGGCGTCAGCTGCTGTCTCTGGCCGGTCTCTGGGGCTGGGTGGGTGTGGGTGGGCTCTACTTCTATTATTCATTATGGCTACTGTATGCATTCTGCACTTCAGACCACTGGAGTGAACCTTCTCATTTGTATTCTCTGAAGTTTTATCCCTGGATTTTTAAAAATGTTATCCTCTCTACTGGGAATATTCAGCCTACCATTTTTTCTCAAATCCTGTCCATCTTCTAACTTGAATGTCGGCTCTTCCTTGGAAGCTTCTTATGCCTTGAACAGACATTCATCTCGTCTCCAGTAGAACTGCCTCTGTATTTTCACCTTCTCACACCCTGTTTTTGATAAGCTGTCTTTGCCCTCATGGTTTAACTGTTCTATGGAGCATCAGTTGGCCCTTTGAGGGTGGGGATTGGATCTAAGCAGAGGGTAGAAACACAGGCCCAGGAGTCAGGTGACTTTTACTTGAGCCCAGATCCATCATTGACCAGCTATGTGAGTTTGGGTAATATTTTGCACCTCTCAGACTCAATTTATTCATGTATGCCATGGGCATTAGAAGAATCATATTCACATAGAATTGATGTGGAAACTAAAAAAAGACAAAACTTTGAGAGTATTCAGCCCAGAACAGGTACACATAAAGTGCTCAGTAAGTGCTAGATAATGTGGCAAATCATCATCATCTCTGTATCCTCAAGACCAAGTACAGAAGAGCAAACAGTGAAGTTTGTTGAATGAATGAATGAGTGTTACAGAATTTGAGTAAAAACTGGATGCAAGTGCCTGGGACTGTTGGCAGAAAATGCTAGATTCTAGTCTTGGTGGCTTTGGATTTAAAATCATGTCCATTGGTCAGCACTGTTCCTTAAGAGGAATTTTCTATCCTTTTGTTTTTACCACCAGGGACTGAACTCAGGACGTTGTGCTTGCCAGGCAGGTGCTTATGTGGCTGAGCTACAGCTCCAGCCCCTGAAATTTTATATCCTTGAGGAGCCAAATATAAGACCATATTTCGAGATGATTATACAAATGTTCACCTCCTAGGAGCACTCCTGTGCCTCTGTTCTCTCCAGTGACTACTAGAAATGGAAATGCAGACTTATGCCCTACAGAAGCCCTTGCCTTCTTGTGAAGTGTCAGTCTATTTCCATCAAGATTTGTTCTCTGTTAGAGTGAAATGTACTAATTGAAAGACCTGTGAACATCTAGATACCAGGGAAGAAACAGATGAGACACTAAAATGCTAAGTGCCAAGTGCTGTTCAAGTTTACTTTTAGTTCTTCACTACTTGCCTCCCCAACACATGCAGTAGCTGAAGGTCACTGGGTCCAAGCACTCACTAAAGTGAACATAAAATAAATATGACTGGGGCTGGGTAGATGGCTCAGTGGGATATGTGCTTCCCTGGCAAGCACCAAGTCCTGAGTTCAATCCCCCGTTCCACAAAAAATAAATAAATTAATTAATTAATTAATATAAAAAATAAATATGACTGAAAGAGGCGAGACCAGGAGTCTTTTAATCCAATGAGATATATTATTCTTATCTAAATCACACGACTTTATTGGAACATGACACCCAGCATATCATCTTGTATATAGCAGATGCCAAATAAATATTTGTTGAATGAATGGCTGGACATTCTTACATGAAAAGTAGAAAATAAATAAATAAATACACATACAGGTTTATCAAAAAAGTTTTTGTAGTTCTGGGGCTGTACTACATCCCCAGCATGAGGGTCTCATGTATTCTAGCCAAGCATTCTACCACTGAGCTACATCCTCAGGCCCTACATATACATTTTTTTCTGTATTTAAGGCAGGATCTACAGGGTCTCACTACATAGATCAGATTGCTCCAAATGATTCTCCTGTTTTCAGCCTCTCAAGTGCTGGGATTACAGGTGTGGGCCACCACTTCTAATCTCAATTGCTATCTCAGCGTGCCCCGGGAGCAGGACCAGCATGGCATGCTGGTGGTGGAACGCTGGCTGCTGTGCTCTGCCTAAGCAGGTGCTTTAGTCCACTGAGCTATCAGGCCTGCCTCCTATAGTTTTTAAAAAGAAAATAAATGTAGAATAAGTTTATTCTTTGTTTAAACCTGATATGTGTCTGGTTCAACCTAGAAAAGTGATCAATTTGGCTTTGCCATAGGATCCCAGTAGAACTGTGGCACAAGAACCATGTACAGTCACCTGCCTTAGGCTCGACAAGAACTCAAGAAGTTATTTGGACCAGACTTTGCCTTTTGGTTGTATACTTCTATTGACAGGGGCTCATGGCTATGGAGTAGTTGTGCTTTGATATTTGGATGCTCTGAAAAGCTCTGACTCCTACCTTAAGCTGGTTTGTGCTAGTACTGAAGCTTCTCTAGCACCACAGCTGCCACTCTGAGAATTGTAAAACTGTATTTTGTTAAAAGTGATTGGGGATAGGGATATAGCAGCTCAGTGGCATAAGCGCCTGCCTGGCAAGTGCGAGGTCCTGAGTTTGATCCTTGGTACTGCAAAAAAAAAAGTGATCAGAAGTGGATTTTCCTATGATGCAGCAGGAGACCAAGATCTAAGTCAGAGCTCTACCACTGACTCGCTGTGTGAAATGGGGAATCACTTTTCCTATGTGGGCCATTGCATCCCTTTTTGTACAATGAGGAAATTTAAACAGTTTCCCTTTGTGCTGAATGAAGACCTCTAAAAATCTTCTAACCAAAAGGTTCCAAGCTTTCCACTGTGGCTTAATTAGGATATTCTAAAGCAAGGATTCTCAAAGTGTGGTTTGTGAATTCCTGGGGTCCTGAGAATCTTTCTAAAGGTCGATGAGGTCTCCCTTTTCCAATTTTGTAATAGCAGGAAGCAGGGTTTTCCTCATATGCTTTACCCAACCAAACTTCTTCTCACAACAGACTGAATGCAAAAGCAGTTAGGAGCATCCAGCTGTCTTACATTAAGCCAGACATTAAAGAGATCCAAAATATGTAAAGCAATGTCACTCTTCTCAGTAGATTTATTTTTGTTTTCGAAGATATTGTTATTCTTCATAAATTACATAAAATATGCTCTAAAATATGTTAACACTGAAAACATTAAGCATATTTTAAAATAAGTTTTCCTTAAATGTCTTAGTCTTAACTTCTACTATTAAAAATATAAGTTGCATAACTGAAAATTCTTTAGGGTCCTAAACACCTTTTGTTGATTTATTT
>PVKA01004621.1:42240-97459 GCA_004027165.1 Ctenomys sociabilis
TTTTTTTTTTTTTTTTTTTTTTTTTGTCTTTTTGAGACAGGGTCTCACTATGCAGTTCAGGCTGGCCTTAAGCTCACTTTGTAGCTCAGGCTGGTCTCGAACTCATACCAATCCTCCTGCCTCAGCCTCCCGAGTGCTGGGATTACAGGCGTGCGCCACCACGCCTGGCTCCCCAGCACATTTTCACTTTTTGTTTTGAGAAAAGGTCTTTCTAGGTCACCAAGTTACTCAGGCTGACCTCAAACTTGCAGTCCTCGTGCTTCAGACTCACTGTCTCAGGGAATAAAGGTGTGTGCCACCATGGCTGGCTCTAACAACATTTAATAGTATAAGGCAGTGCTCTTCTAGGGTATATTTCTGAATTCTTGTCATTCATGAACCTAACCTCCCCCCATCTCCAATGTGATCTAAATACTTGACGTAGGTATGAGTGCAGTGACCTCAGGTTAGAAGCTATTCTTCCTTTCTCAAAGCCTTGGCTATGTCAAGCCTTTATTCTCTTCCACCAAGGTTCCTTGGCATAAGCTGGAGACTCAAGGTCTAGAAGAGAAATGCCAACTCTTGAGTGGGGAAATAAGGCAGCTGATCTGGCAAGGGTTGTTGTGCCAACCTCCCCTGGTTGCTTGCTCACAGCTGCTGAGCCCTCGAGCTCCCACCTTCCCTAACTGCTACACTGAGTGCCCCCATCCCCACCCAAAGAGATCAGGGTTTCTGCCTGCTGCAGCCATCTACCAGGCAGGTATTGTGTGTGAGGACTCACTTATGGGGGAAGGAAACCAGGGGAGAACAGAAGACTCATGTGAATGAGAGGTCACTTTACTTCATGCTCCTTTTTTCATAATAACAAACCAGGAAGATGAATAGGGATCTTTATCCTCTTGCTCATGTGACAGCCAGGGAAACCTTTGTAAGATAGTTACAAAGTCAACAAGTAGTTGGGCTTGGATTTGAACTCACATGTGGATGATGCCAAATCAATACTGCTTCCATTTTCCCAGAGGCAGGGAAAGTCAGCAGCACCCAAAAGAGAAAGATGGAGGAAGGGAACTGACATTTACTGAGCATGTTATGATCCAAGCATAATAAGTGTGTAACTGTTTCCTTATTAATTCCTAGGAGCAATCCCTTCTGCAAGCTTGAATCCACACCCAGGCTCAGAGAAGTGGTGCAGTTTTGTAAACCACATTGCAAGAAGAGAACTGAACCAGGATTTAAATCTAAGCCTCCAAAGCCCCTGGTTTTCAGTAATAACAAACAGCACTTAGTGAGAGCTTACATTATGTTAGGCTGTGTAACAAATGCCTTAATTCATTGAGATAAAGCCTGAGAACAACGTAGGTACTCTTGTTATCCCCCACCTTGCAGATAGAGAAGTTAAGGCAATAACAGGTTCAAAATTGCCTAGTTAAAGTAAGAAAACTTGGATTGGGCTCTGGGCAGTCTGCTACCAGACTTCATGGGTTTAACTACCTCAAGGGTAAACTGACATAAATGGTCCAGTACTAAAACTGAGGCCTCCTGCATTCTCTGGTTAGTGACTTATGCTATGCATTATTTTGGGTTCTAGATAAGTGCCCGAAACCACTTGGGCTGTGTTTCCAGGTAGAGGCTTGGATCTTATGAAGCAAATGAACTTCAAGGAGCAAGGGACTCCAAGGCCATGGGAGGCAGCCATGTGCCTCTCCAGCAGCAATTGCTCCACCATCCCCATCCTCATCCTCTGGCTGCAAAAGGGCACATACTCAAAGAGAGAAGCATTCTTTCTGCCTGGGCTCTTTATGTTGCACCCCCGCTCGGCCACACTGGGGGCTTCTCTCTATAAGCCTGGGCTGCAAAGGAGCTTTTCATCTTAGCTCCTGCTGAGAACTATATTTTCCTGAATGGCCCTGTAGAACTAGCATCTCAGAAACTCCTGCTGTCAGAGGCCAAAGGGTGAGAGATCAGTTAATGCAAAATCCTCAGATTACAGATGGGGAAACTAATGCCAGAGAGCATTGTAAACAGAGCTGGATGGACACTTGCCGGCTCTCTGGGCAAACTGCAAGACTGAACCATGGGTGAGGAAAGTTCTTGAAAGCAAACAGAGGTTTGCTCACAGCAGGCTTATGACCTTCCATGGTTCCAGGACTTGGCCCTTTGCCCGACCAACTTGGTCTGTGAAGGAGAAATGAAAACAGGGGGGAGTAAGTTATTTAGAGCTTCCTGATGACATGTGCCCCCAGAGATCCAAGCCTGGCCCTTTTCCATGGGGTTCCTGGGAGCCCTCTGGCCACCAGCCCTGGCACTCTGCCTTCTAAGGTCTGGAAAGAGATAGAATGTAAGGGGGAATCACTATTTCTTGATGGCTTCCTGCCAAGAAAGCCTCTAGAACTGTCTAGTGCTAATTCTATTTCTGCTGAAATAATTGACTTTGGGTTATCAGAGGATTCGACTTTAGGTTTCAGGACTGGAAGGGCTCAAAGTGTGGGAGTAGGGAAATGGAGGACTGCCCCATCTGCTCAGAAGGTGTTCAGAAGAGGATGTATCCCTAGTCTGCGAGCCAAGGGAGAGAGCTGGCTCTTTCCTGAGGCAGGGCCATGGAAGAAATTACTTTTGAGGACTCAGATTCTTTCAAGGTTGTTACCTGACTTCCTATGGACCTCCAGGGGCAGTTTAGGAGTTCAGAGAGATATACCTATTAACTGAAATGGGGTTCCTTCCAGACTTGCTCTGTACCTAGCTCCAACAAGGATCATACAGCAGACTTGAGATTTACAGCCCTTGAACCCTACCTCTCACTATATAGTTGGCAAAACTGCAACCCAAAGGGTACGGTCCCCCTCAAGGCCTAGATTGAGTGGGGATGCCTGACTTCTGAACTGAGTTGGAGAATGACCCTTTGACACAGGGCCCAGAGCTCCCGGCTGAGAAAGTTTACAAAAGCTGTAAGCTTTCTGCTTCCTCTGGCTGCCTCTACACCTTCCCAAGTCTTACCCAGATCCTTTTCCTTGGCACTCTCTCCACCAGCCTGCACGGTCTTGGATGTACCCGGGGCCCAAGAGGAGGCTGATGTATTCATTGGCTAGGAGGCAAGCCACCAGAAATGTAGCACACAAAGTGAGAGTGAGGAGTGGAAAGAGAGCCAGCACCAGGGCTGCAACCCAGGACAGAGAACTGTAACGTTCACGGAATTTCAAATGACAGTGCTGTCCAGTCTCAATCAACTGGTTAACGATGCTGAGTTTGAATTGGTGATCCGCCTCCAGATCCCTCCTCCTTACCCAGCCTCCCTCCCTCCCTCTCTTCTTCATTCCCTGCCATTCAGCTGCTGGACGGCTCTCAGCCTCCTGGATCTCCCACTCTCTTGCAGTGCAGCTCGCCGCTGTGCTGGTGCTGGCCGATGGAGTGCAGGGACGAGACTGGCTGTCACAGAGTCCCCGGTCACCTCTGTCCTGGGCTACAGAGAAAGAGGCTTGTGTGCCCAACAGAGCCTTCCCAGGCCCTACCACCTCCCCTCGCTCCACCATGCCTCTGCTGGACGTTTTTTGGGCTTGCTTCAGGAAAGTAAAGGTATGTGGCTGCCCAGCCCCAGCCCATCCCACTATCCCTGAGGGAGGAGGCAGCTGGCACTGTGTACTGACAGAGAAAGGAAGACCTGACAAGCTTCTAGTCTTGCCTCTATTGCTTAATCAGCTCTGCAAAATTGTACTGCTTTCCTGTGGAAACAAATGATCTAGCTGGCTGTTTATCCTAACACTTGCCTCTGGCTTCTCCAGCTTCTCTACAAATGCAAACTACTTAACCTCTCTGAGCCTCAGCCTTATAAGGTGAGGAGGAGGTTGGTGCTACTGTTTATGTATTCAGTGATGGTGTATATTAAGTTTCTAGCATGATACTTGGCATGTAGAATCCACACAAGTTATTATTATTATTATTAAGTTCCATCAACATATGTCAAGCGCCTACTGTTCTAAGCTCCAGAGAAATTACACAAAGGCATAAAATACATGGCTTCTATCTTCAAAAAGAGAATAATAAGGGCTTGGGTGTAGCTCAGGTGTATAGCACTTGCCTACAATGCACAAGGTCCTGGATTCAATCCTGAGTACCACCAAATACAACAACAAAAAGCAGAGGATAGTAAGCTGGGCATGGCTGGTAAATACATGCAATTTCAGCACTTGGGAGGCTGAAAGAAGTTTGCAAGCTTGAGGCCCACTGGGACTGTCTCAAAGTGAGACAGTGAGACTGTCTCAAAATAAAGTCAAAAGGGCTGGGAGTATAGTTCAGTGTGAAGGCCCGGAGTTCAGTCCCCAGTACCTCAAAAAGGAGGGGTGGCTGGGGACAAAACTCAATGAGAAGGTCCTGGGTTTGATTCCCAGTACCACAAAGGTGGGTGTGGGTAGCTCACTGCAAAAGTTTTAGGATCCAATTCCCAGTGTCACAAACAAAATGGATAAAAAAAGTGACAGTTATTTATCAAGTACCTGTTATATGCGGATGCTGTGATCCACAGCCAGCTAGTACTTTTTTTGTTAAGTGCCTATGATAGCCTTGTTCACATAGCAGAACCCATAGAGATGGTTGAAACATGATTCACTGTAGTGATGATCTTTACCACAACCCATTGTTTTCCTGCTTTAATAGATGGGGAAAGGACAATGGATAGTTATGGGATATTTGTAAGGTCATTCAGATATGACTGACAGAATTGTGGTCTGAGCTCTAAGCCTAGGCCCTCTTGACATATGTGGCTCCCCACAGTCCAAGCTGATGGGAAGACTTGCAACCAGCTGGTCTGCCTGTGAGATAGGATGAAAGGACTGCTGGGACCTTTGGGAAAGAAATATCTACTCCACTGGGAGGGACTTGGAAAATTTCACAGGAGGTCACATTTGGGCTGAGCGTGAGGGTGGAAGAGTTTGTCAGTCCAAGGGGGTGGGGAGGGCATTCCAGGCATGCCTGGAAGAGGGAAGTGCACGAGCAGGAGTTCATGAGGCAACTGAGTGGTGGTGGGCTGGGGGAGGGGTGCATTTGGGGATGGGTGCAAGTATGGGGTTCAAGGGGAGAGGAGCTAGGGAGGAGGAAACAGAGGACTTGGGATTGGTCCATGCTCACCTGGTGATTTTTTTTCACCTTCCTGGAGTGGAGTAGGAGAAAAGAAGAGATAATGTAGTGTAGTTTTCATGACACTAAATTAATTCAACTCAAAATTATTCTTTAGTTAGAGATTATTGTGTCTTTCCTAAGGCTGGTGGGGATTCAAATGGTCTTTATTTTCCAAAATAAGAAACATTTTAAATTTCTGTCCTTGGCAAAATAAAGAAGCTTGCCACGTGACTATTTCTCTATTTGTTTGTTTAAAGACTGTTTTCCCTGTCCATGAAATCGCAAAGTCTGGGGACCACTGTCTTAGGGAATGGGTAATGAACTTCAGGAAAGCAGGAATATAACTAAATGGGTGGTTTAAGGAAAAGTACTCAAGTAACAGCAGGTGCGGATTGGGTAGGAGGGTCCAGTGCAGGAGAAGCAGAGTCCAGGAAGGACGCATTGGCAGTGAGGGCGGCTAGGGAAGAGATGATGAAACGCTGGACAGAATGATAAAGACAAGGGAAGGGGGAAGTGAAACTGCCTTTGAAGTTTGATGCCTTAGAGACAGCCCTGTCCACTTCCTTGTTAACCACGCAGGTGTCTGTCACGAACTGTGGTCCCTTTTGCGTTCATCAGCACTTTGAGACTGTTGGACAAGGGGACCCCTAAGAGAAGGTTAATGATCTCATTCCAGCTTCAGGATATTTACACGACATACATTTATGTGTGTGTGTTCCCACAAACATGGGACACACGTACATTTGTGCACACTCAGCTACACACCTATGAACAGGCATAGCTGAAGGGGGCTTCTCAGATCAGCTAGTTCAGCTTCCTGTAGGAAGCCTAGTCCCTTGCCACCCTGGGCCACATGGGTGAAGGGGGCTTCTCAGATCAGCTAGTTCAGCTTCCTGTAGGAAGCCTAGTCCCTTGCCACCCTGGGCCACATGGGGCTCTCCATTAGCTGAAGAGGTGAAAGGAGGAAAACAACAGATGAAGGTGGGTTGAAACTTCATCCCACACCCACATACACACATACATGCTTTGTGGCTTTGAATGAGCCCTCTTTGAGCCTGTTTCCTTGCCTGTAAAATGTCACTAATCAGTGTCTCCCTTAGAGATGCCAGGAGAATCCAGTGAAGGTGTGCCTTTCATGTACTTTGCCTGCAGTAGGTGTCCTGTCAGACATAACTTATTGAAAGCAAATTTTCAAAACACATCCTGAAAGGCACCAGAGCAAAAACCAAAGGTTATTCCTAATGTTGAAGTGTTAGGGTCTTGGATCTTGTTTGAGACAAGACCATGATTTGCCCTCAGTCTTCTCCTTTGACCCTGCCTGGGTCTAGTAAAACAAGTGACCCATTTGAGAGTTGAAGGTTAACACCTCAGATGCCAAGAATACTGGAATGGTGGCGAGAGGCCAGGCCAGGACTAAAGATTGCTTTGAGTTTCTCTAAGGTTAGGGGCAGCCAAGGGACAAGATGTTTGGGTATGAGATGGGCCCAAAATAAATAGTTCCATACATGTCTAGTGTGCCTTCTCTGGGGCCCAAAAGGTCCAGGAAAGTATCCATAGACTCTCAGCATACCCCAGCATGCCTATTAGTCTGTCTCTGTGTCTCTTTGTGTGCCTCTGTTTCTGTCTCTCTCTCTGTCTCTTTCACACACACACACACACACACACACACGTGCGCGCACACACACAGGACTGTTTCTTTGATTCTTTGATGTGAACTTTTCTCATTGCAGTGCCTAACATGGTGTTATATGCATAATAAATGGTTAGAACATGAATCCTCTCTCATGTCACTGTACATGTTTCAAGTAGTCACACAAGTTCCTAGGGCACACTGGCACAGTAGTGAAGAATGCTACCAGAGCTTTGCTTCGCCATAACCTCTGGAGGGGCTTTCAGAGGGCCAAATCTCCCTACTATCCCTCCATTTCCTCCTCTAACAACATAGGTAGATAAGCACACCTTATCAGAGCTCTAAAGGCTCTTAGAGTCATCTACTCCTCCTTCCGAACTCCTTGGGAGGAACTTGAGGCAGAGACAGGGCAGAGATGTTCCCTAGGACACAGTGGAATTCAGGACACAGCCATATTCATATGTGGTCTGTGTAATGATTGCAATTGCCTTACTTGTTTGGAGCAAAATCCAAACAAAACTTGTCTCTGGTAAAAATCTAGCAGCAATACAAGGTGTGACATTGTAATAAGCCACACACACAGGTACAACACACCCATGTGGTAACAACTCTGTCTTACCTATGCACAAGACTTTTAATAACAGTTGAATAAATCATGGACAGAAATGTCCCTTGTAAAGTAGGAAATCTCCCAAAGATTGATCACCTAGTTGTGGTTCAACACAGGCTACTATATCTTCCCCTGGTCACTGTACTCACATAGTTAGGCCAGGCCTATAATGACCTATGTGCATAAGGGCTCCCCTGAGTTTAACCAGTTATGCACTCCCACAATCCTCTCCTGTGAATGTGCTCCCCTACATAAGCCTGGAGCATCTGTGTGGCTGCTCTACTGCTGGCTGGGCTTCTGTTCCTACAAGCACAAGTTTTCACACCCCTGGAGCAGGCTCAGATTAATACACACACATGCATGCATCTGATGTGTGAATCTATCCTCATAGTCAGACCCTCTCTAACCCTGGTCTGGCAAGATATGGGGTGTAAGTGTAACACGATAAATGATTTGACAATGGCTAGGTGATTCAGCTGTTCCCATCCAGGATGCACCCAGGATGTTCCTACATTTCCTGTTTCTTCTCCCTGTCACCTCAAGTAAAACTCATGCATGATGCATGATGGATGTATGCACTGTGTGCATACTGCATGCAGGATGTGTGTTGTGTAAGGGACAAGTGTGTGTGTGTGTGTGTGTGTGTGTGTGTGTGTGTGTGTGTATCTGAGGATGGAGCCCAGGACCTTAGACATAGGAGGCAAGTTCTCTACCACTGAGTCATACTCTCAGCCTGAAATACTGAACTTTGGATGTAGGAATTCAATCTCCACGCTCATGATGCAAGGAAAAGTCAGGTTGTCTAGAGCAACAATATATGGATTCAGCCCCTCTACCTATCTGAGCCACAACTTGCTAGCTGTATGACCTTGAGAAAGCCTTTTCACCCCCCTGAGTCTTAGTTTCTTGCTCTATAAAACATAAATAATAATAGTTTCTTTTTCTTCTTATTTTTCATTTTTTTATGTATTTAGTACAAGGTCTATAGGGTCTCACTACATAGATCGGACTCATAGTGATGCTCCAGTTTTCAGCCTCCCCAGCGCTGGGATTACAGGCACATGCCACCATGCCCAGTCTCAACTACTGTCTCAGTGTGCCCCAGGGGAGGGGCTAACACAGCTTGTAATGCCAGGGATCGAATTCTGGTCCCAGCACTCCGCTTAAGCAGGCACTTTAGTTTGCTGAGCTATCTGGCTGGCCCAGTAGCTGCTTTTTAAGATTTTTCTGGAACTCAAATGCTTTAAGACCTATTAAACTCATAGAAAAGTGACAGCTACATCAGTTACTTTTTATTTGGTGCAGGGTCTCACTACACAGCTTGGACTCATAGTGATTCTCCTGTCTCAGCCTCCCCAGTGCTGGGATTGCAAGGGTGCATCACCATGCCTAGTCTCAGTGGCTGGCTCAGTGTGGGGCTATCACGTCATGTGGTATTAGGGATTGAACTTGGGTCCTTGAGCTTGCCAGGCAGATGCTTTGACTGCTGAGCTATCTGCCAAACCCTCATCAGCTATCTTTATTATTAAACATCATCTATTTTTTATTATTTGCACACTGGACAAAATTATCACTTCCACTTTGTTGTGAAACTATGATAATCAGATGAAGTGATGATGGCCAAGTATGCTAATGTGCTTATTTGTTATTGTGGATGAAAAGAGAATTGCCTTAGATGAGAGATAAACTTATGAAATTCATTCCTGCATTCGTTTAACCAAGGAATATACAGTCAGCACCTACTATGTGTTAGCCACTGTGTTAGGCCCTGAAGAAATAGATAATGGTAAGCAAAATAGCTGTGGGTGTCTACCTTCATGTGTGCAGTGTATATAAAATGAGTTTTTCACACTCATTCCCCTCAAGCCCCCTGTTGCTGGGTACAGTCATGCACCCCATGAAATGTCAGTGTATGAAGGTATTCAGTGAGTTAAAAGCTTCAGTTTCCCTAGTACCCATGCTTCACTGCTCTGCTTAGCTGTCATGACAGAGGGACAGCCAGCCACACTGAGATGCAGGTAATTCCTACAACAGCAAAGCCTGGATCAGCCTTGGTCCCAGCCTGGGAGTAGAGAATTTGCCTGACGTAAACCTCCTAAGCCTTGTCTCTATTTCCTAGTGGTTTGTTCAAAGGACCCATGGTACGATTTACTCAGGAGTTCATCTGAGTTGGACCAGTGTTGTGGAGAGTGAGTGAGAAAGGGGTGGCCATGGGAGCGTGACATAGGGAATAGGAAGCCATGCTTCAACCCTGACCTATGTCTCCTTGAATAAAAAGTCTTTCTTTGCTTTCAGCTTCTTTGGTACCAAAATGGATATAGGTGGGGAAGCCCTGGTGGTGGAAGATATCTGTGCCACTGTGGCTGGCAGAGGGAGAAGTAAAGGGAAAGCATGTAGACTGGCAGTGCCAGGTTTGATGTTTTTCCCCAAAGACTAAAGAAGGTTTGAACTAATACTGGCTGCAGTTTACAGAGAGCACACTCTGTGGTGCACAGCATTCCAAGTCCTTCACATATATCAACTCATTTCATCAGCATAATCAGCCTGCAAGGCAAGGGCTGTCATTTTCATCATCCTCATTTTGCTGAAATACTGATGGGTTTGGAAACTCATCCAAGGTCACACAGCTATTAAATATAGACCTCGGAACTATTAACCTAGGTCTGTAGTTCCAAAGTCCACTATGGTTACACCATCTATGTCTCAGTTTCTCATCTTATAAAATATAAAGTTGGATCGGTTATTTCTGAGAATGCTTCCAGCTCTGATGATAGTCTCATTATATTGCATTTATACTTCTATGAACTTCTGGGCCAAATGAAAAAGTATCTGGTCCCAAAATGTCAGTAATTTCCACTCCAGATCCCTGGGGAGGAAGGAGGGGAGCCCAGGCACAGGAAACAGAGCATGCACTAGAGGCAGGTCCTCCTAGCAGCCTCTAGGGCCTGAGAACAGCTGGAGGCCTAGAAAGCTCTGGGAACCAAAAACAAAGTGTGGCCTGCCTCTCCAAGTCACCAGTAATAATAAGAAGCAGCAGCTCAGATGGCCTGTGCTGGGATTTGGGGTCAGAGGTTTCACAATGGAATAGGGGAGGGGAACTCCTTGACCCCATCCCTCTGACCATCCCTGAGAATGTAGCTGGACCCCAGTTGCTATTGCTGCAGGCAAGGGCCTTGAGACCTGGGCCAGTGGGCAGTTCTAAGGAAGGGCTGCCAAGGCACGGAGAAAAGAAAGTCCCTCACTGAGCAGGTGGGGGTAAAGCCCAGGATATAGGCATGGGATGACCTTCCCTGGCTTTTCCTCTATCCTGGCTTGATTCATCCCTTGAGAGATGGAAAGAAAAATGAGCTAAAATAATATCATGGAGTAGCTGTCAACAGAACACTATCTGTTAGCCCCGGTTCTGCCTTGACATCTTGCTGAGCCTCAGTTTCCTTATCTACATTGTGGGAAAAATAATCTTTGAAATTGATTGAATTGATGCCATATGAGACACCCTGTCCTAAGTAGGTGTTCCGTAGATGTGAGTTAAAGTGTAAAGATGGTAGCTTTATTACTCTAGGTGACCTTATCTCTGTAACTCAGACCTTCCATTTACTTGTCATTCCCTTCCTTGCCTGGCTGAAGAAAGCCTAGAGTTGATGGCATCCTGTGAAAGTAAAAGAGCAGCAGACAACACAGATGTTTCTACTCTAGTTTTAGGAAGTAAATTGTTGAGGCCCATTCTCCCCTTTCCTCATATATTCCCACCCCTTGTCAGAATGGTTCAGTCTCCAGTCTCAAAAGGAAGCTCCATTCTTCACGGGACCTGCTGTGTCTCTTCCCTTCAGCCCTTCCCTATGCTCATCCCTCTATGGTTCCTCTCCTGTAAAGAGTGCTCAACTCTGGGCAGGAACGAGGGTCTTAGTTCCTTCCTGGCAGGCCTTGGGAATAGGCCAATACTGAGGAAACCTAAATAACCCCTGGGGTTGCAGCTTTCCATTTTTTCTGGCCCATTACTAGGCTGTAAAGGCTAGGAGGACAGTAGGGCATGCAGTGGAGGAGACCAGGAGAGGAACCCCAAAAACCAGGTGAGGAATGAGGGTGGAAAGGAAGAAAGGAGGTTCTTTCTGAACTATCAGGAAGGAACTGAAGGGAAAAGAGCCCAAGTCAGAAGGAATTTCTGGTGTGTGTTGAGGTTAACTTATAAAATGATCAGCATTCCTGAGGTTGAGTGGATAAGTAGGTGTCAGACTATCACCAGATGCTTCTGAGGCAGTTCCGCAGAGAGGACATAGGAACCTCAGCTTACTGCACCCATGGGTTGGTTGTGGGGTACCTGCCTTACATAACAGAAAAGAACTGCAGAGCACATGAGTGAGATGTATTTGAAAGGTTTATTAGGCCAGATTAAAGAAGCCCATACTCAGAATGGAGCACGGGTCCTCAGAAGAGAGGTTCCTTGTGGTCTGGGGCTCAGGGGGTTGTACGTGGGTTGGAGGAGCCTGAGGTTGAGTGTGGGATGTGTATTTCACTGTCAGGTCACCATTTTGTGCACTAGGCTAGAGTGCAAACCACTTGAATGTGCTTGAAGTTTAGAGACCTTTTGTCTACTTACTGGTGCTGCTTCCTGGAGGATGGTCTATAGAAAAGAAAGAGAAGGTCAAAGTAGGAATCCAATTTGTAGGCTTATTGTATCTTTAAGATCCTTAGGAATATTTTTTAGTTTTCTAGAAGGGAAATAGCTATTGTAATATCACACAACCTTGTGTCCTGAAGATGGAGTTCTTCTTATAAGAACATTTTTAAAAATTATGACGTTACTTGTGTCCTTTCTACCCTCTTTATTTTTGTATCCTATCTGAAGATGACAATTCCCTAGCTGGTAGATAGGAATGGAGACTCAGGCCTTTATGAAGCCCACATAAAGGCAGAAATTTCCCCAAAGGCCATCTGAGACTACAAAAGCCTTCTAGAAATAATTTATTTCAGGGCCAAGGAGATGGCTCAGTGGAATAAGTGCTTCCCTTGCAAGTGCAAGGGCCTGAGTTCAATCTGCGGTTCGGCAAAAAAAAAAAAAAAAAAAAAAAAAAGAAACGAAATAATCTATTTTTTCCATTGCTCTTTCTCTGTTAGGGATGTTCCTCACTTACTTC
Source organism: Ctenomys sociabilis (assembly GCA_004027165.1). Lineage (NCBI taxonomy): Eukaryota > Metazoa > Chordata > Mammalia > Rodentia > Ctenomyidae > Ctenomys > Ctenomys sociabilis. The sequence continues at coordinate 54,704 of PVKA01004621.1, forward strand.
CCTCTGATGGAAAGAAGATAATTTTCAGGGGTCAAGAAGTCATTAAGGGCAACAAGTCTGAGGTCCAGCAAAGAACTGGACAACAGGGTAAAGTTAAGCTCAGAATGTCTGTGCTAGTCAGCCTTTAAACATGGACCTCTTCTGCCTTTCCAGGGAGGAGGTTGGCATCCCTCAGGGCTAATGCAGCTCACCACTATCAGACCTTATACCTTGTACATGAATGTATGTTCCCAGGCCTTTGGCTCAAGGCATACAAGTGGTGCTAGAATACTCATGCTCCAATTTAGCATCTGGTGCCACATTTAATCGTGCCACAGCCCACATACCACCCTTATTTATCCAGCTGTCTCCATGCTGGACTATGAGCTCTTCTAAGGATCCAGCCTACGTTCCATCTATTCCTGTGTCCAGTGACAGCCGGGATCAACACAGCTCCTACTCCTGACCTAACCCAGAGCTAGGACATAAAGTGCACACACACACACACACACACACACACACACACACCCCACACTCTGATGCATGTACAAGGAGCCAAACCTATAGCACCCACCTCCTAATTGAGACCCCAAGTGGTAGAGGAGTCAGCTTCAGAGAGTTCAAGGGAATTTGTTTCCAATAGCGGCCATAGCCTGTGCTGGCAAAAGATAGGATTTGAAGGCAGTAAGAGCCCACTCCGGAGAGAGGGGGCCAAGCTGTGAATAGGGCTCTGTGTGGCCCAGCTGAGAGCACTGGGGGAGGCTGGAATGTGAAGAACGTGCTCCCGTGACTGTGGCCCTAGGCCTGAGTCTGTGGCATAGAGTTGGCCAGAGGCAATGGAGTATGGGGGTGGAGGGCAGCAAAGGTGGAGGATGGAGCAGAGAAACCAGGCAAGGAAAGGACACACATATTTCCAGGGTTCTCCTCATAGCAGAACAGCATCTAGTCCAAGAGACTGCAGGCTAAGCAGAGAAGATGCTGGGCAAATGTGATCAATCCAGGCACTCACAGCTGAGTGCTTCCTAGGTTGGAGTCCAGCTTGTAGAGCAGCTTTGTTGCTTGTTTCCAAACTACTCTTTCCTACCTCTTGCCCCACAACTGTCCTTCTGCTTTCAATCCCCCTTTTGACTTCTCCTTCTTTTGTACTCTTTCAATCTATTTCTCTTAAAAATTTCCTCTTCTAAGTCAGGCTTTGTGGCACATGCCTGTATCCTTAGCTACTCAGCAGGCTGAGGTGGGGGGATTACAAGTTTTAGGTCAGCCTAGGCAACTTTATGAGACCTTGCTTCAAAGTAAAAGATAAAAGGCCAGGGGGATAGCTCAGTGGACTAAGAGTCTGCTTTGGCAACTGCAAAGACCAAGGTTCAATCCCTGGTCCTGAGGCATGCTGAGCAGGAGACTGAGTCTGGGCATGGTGGTGCACACCTGTAATCCCAGTGCTGGATAGGCTGAAAACAGAAAGATCACTGCAAGTCTGAGCTGCACAGTGAGACCCTGTACCAAATACATTAATTTTTTTTCTTTTTTTGAAAAATAAAAGATAAAAAGGACTAGGGTTACAGTTATTCTACAGACTCCCTGAAAATGCTAGAGACATAGGTGAGATTTATTGCAACAGAAAGACTGCCCTCCCAGAACCCCTCAATTACTTTTCCTCTGTTCCTAATTTCAGTTCACATTGCATTGACCCAGCTGCCAGGCCCGAAATCTTGGAGTTACGCTATACTCTTCTTACCTGCCCACATCCTGTCACTGAAGCTGGTTCTACCTTGTGAATTGTCCATGCATTGGTCTCCTGTGTTTTCCAAAGGTCACTGCCCAACTCAGAGCCTTACCATTGCTCTAGTCTCTTTGTCTTTGGTCTTTAGTTTTGCTTAGCCTCTTCATTACCAATCTATCCTTCCCTCCACAAATGGAATAACATTCTAAAACATAAACATAATTATGTTGCTCCCTGTTTAAACCATTTAGTGCTCTTCAATGGGCTCTGGATAAAGTCCATGTTTATTAAAATGAACAGAAAGATCCACCATCAGGGCTGGCCAGATAGCTCAACAGATTAAAGTGCCTGCTTAGGCAGACACAGGGACCAGGGTTCAATGCTGTGCTGACCCCACCCCCAGGGCACATTGACAGGGTGACTGAGACTGGGCGTGGTGATGCATGCCTGTAATCCTAGCACTTGGGAGGCTGAAAACAGGAGGATCACCATGGGTCTGATCTGTGTAGTGAGACCCTGAAGACCCTGTACTAAATACATTTTAAAAAAACATAAAAGATCCACCATAATCTGGCTCCTGCCCCAGGGCACTGCTCCAGTCTGTCTGGCATGTGGCTCAAGCCTCACACTCTGGTACCTCCTTTATGTTTTCTCCTTTGCCCATCATGCTCTTTGTGCACTTGTCTGCCTGATTAACATCTATTCATCTTTTAAGCCCTGTTTCAATGCCATTTCATGAAGGTCCTTATGACACTGTACCTGACTCCCAGCAATGGCTTACTGCCTATGATCAGTTCCACAAGGCTTGGTGTTTCCAGCAGCACCTCCACGGAATTGTGATGATTTGTACATATGACTACTTCCCAACTTACCTGTGAATTCCTCAGCAGCAGGGATCTTGTCTGATTTATCCCAATTCCTGAGTACCTAACACAAGTACCTAACACTCCTCCCTGAGGAGACGCATATTGAATGATGAGTTAATAGATGTGATATGATGAACAATTCACTGGATGGCACGATTATCAAGAATAATCCTGGTTCTCTTCCAGAGTAGTCATCTTTTGTAGTTGGATTTCTGCCTCCTAAGTTCACTCAACATCTTTTTGTACTGGGAATTGAACTCAGGACCTTGCTCTTGCCAAGCAGGCATTTGTGCACCTGAGCTATATCCCCAACCTGGTTAATAGGCTCAGAATGACCCAGCCTAAGGGATATGTTCTAAAACTAAGAAACAAAATAGTTTTTTACTCTGCAGCAGAACTCTCAGCTGCAAAACTTCATATCTCATCTTCTCGTGTAAAGTTTTCAGCTACCCAAAGAGCATCAGGATTAAATCAGAAGCAGAGGAGGACTGAGAGGATGCAATAAAATAGGGGACCCCAGGAACCCCAAATGTAGGTGTGGTTCTGATACCATGTTACTCTGTGACCATAGGTGAGTCACTGAACTTCTCTGGCCTTACTTTCCTCATGTGTCACATGAAGATAGTAGAAACTACCATGTAGGATGATTGCTCCTGTATATCTTTGGGTTAATTTAAGGGCTATTCAGTTTTTGAGCTACTATTGCTCCTTGGTACTTGACTGCTTCAAAACTTGTTACTTGACCTATTTGGATGTGAAAATTCTGCCTAAATACTTTTTTTTTGTTGTTATAATTAGCATCAGACATTTAATGGCTTCAAATACTCCATAGATAGTTTAGCTCTTCCCAAAACTCAAGAATTTAAAGCCCAAATATGACACAAGAGGTTTTAAGAATTATTTTGTCTGGCCTCCCCAACCCTGAAGGCAATTGCAAAAGTCACAATGTAAAAAACGTTAAGGTCAGGGTGTTTTACTGTCATGCAAAAGGCTAACCATTTGTTCCCTGGGTCGCATCCAAGCCTCCACCTAACTTGTATCCCACAAGCGGTTAGTTACTAATTCCCTATTCCCTAGGTGACTGTCCCTGAACGCATTAGGCACTTTGAAGGGGTAGGTACCTTTTTCAGGTTGGGGATAACTTTTGGCTCTCACAAGCCAGGCAAAAGAATTTACAGCTCAACAGGGTGCTCAGTGACTGTGCCCCCTGGGACTTGGAGCAGGGCTTCAGAGTGCTCTCACATCTGTACAGGGTGTTCTGGGGGGCTGTGAGCCTTGGCGAGCTGGGCGCTCAACTTCTGCATGAGCGAAGCAGCTCACGCTGATGTTTACCGCGGTGTCCCGAATGAGGGCCCCATTCATACAGTGATGCCAAGCCCAGGAATTCAGCCTCGAACAGATGCTGGAGGTAAACAACCCCGAAGTCACACAAGGCGCACTGGCCAACGATCGGCTCTGTGTCCCCAGGTGCGAGGGCATCTCCATCTACCCATGCCAGTCCTGGCGTCTAATCGGCCTCGTCCATATCTTCTCCCGCAGTAGCCGCTTCTAATGCTGCAAGGGCTTCTGCCACGGCCTCGTCCTCGTCCTCCACCTGCTCCTCCTCCTCGCTGTTCCCCTTGGAGCCCTGGGCCTCTGACTGCTTGCTCCTGGGACTGGCTACAGGTACCGCACCGGCCGGACCCTTCTCGCTAAAGTAGACACTTAGAACCTCAGCCGCTGCAGGGTCATTCAAGGGCTCCCAGCTCCTTTTCAGGGAGAAGGGCAGACTCAGTTCATACTCGCCCCCTGCGGGGTGAATTTCTGCCAGGGGCCCATGCTCTGCGTGCTGGTCAAACAGATAGTCCCTTTCTTCCTGTGCCTCACTATCCTCAGCCGGGCCCCAAAGCTGAGGGTAATCTGGGACCGGCAGCTGCAGAAGGGGGCCTTGGTTCTTGCAGACTGGACTCTCGGCTGCACCAGGAGCATCTCTTTTGGTGGGGGGTGCACAGTCCTGGCCCCTGGGGTCCCTGCCTTCCAGGAAGGGCTGCGCCAGGTGGGTGCTGTCCGCAGTGCTGGCCCCTGATTCAGTGTCCCCAGTGTGAGGCTGTGGAGAGGCACCAGAGGGGCAGATGCCGTTGGTGGCGCCTGCAGGCTTTGTGTGGAGCCCGCTGTCCGGGTACTCCTGAGGGAGAGGGCCTTGGGGCTCCTGCCAGCCAGCTTGCCCGCCTCTGCCCTTGCCCTCCGTCCTCCCTAGGCCGTCACTCCAGAGGGTTTGCTTCTGCACCCAAACCACGCTGCTGCCGTTGCCTTTTAGCTTCACAGTGCCGTCCTCATCCAACTTAGAGCTGCTTACTTCATTGACATAGTCAGGGGACGGGGGTTGGACTACATCGAAGAGGTAGCTCTGTATCATTTTACAGCACTTGCACCCCATCTGGCTTTCTCTGGGTTACCATCAGTTTAGGTGACTGTCCATTAGAGTTCTCAAGTAGTTCAATTTGTCTTCCTGGGCCCGGGGTCGCGGCACCCACGGCTTCGCGGCCGGCGCGCACAGCTCGGCGTGGCAGAGCCCGCTTGGTCATTGGGCCCGGGCGTCACGTGGTGCGGGCTCGGCGGCCCCCTAAATATTTTTTTGTTTGGTACTCGATGGACAAACTGGAACCTATTGGTGTTGATTGTTTTTGGCTTATTATCCTTTCCAGCCAAAAGCATCTGTGTGCTACTCATGGTTTTTGGTACTCATCATGCCTTCTGGAGCCTCTTGATGACATGCATCAAGGTACCACTCTGTCCTTAAGGCTGTCATACCCATGTTATGTTAGGCTGGTATGATAAGAGAGGAGGGGATTTCAAATGAGTAGAACAGGAATTATGGTGGGGGTAGAGTAGCAGTCTACCCCCACCATAATTCCATCTTCTAATTTTGTAACTGTCACATTTAGGACATCATGGGGGCTCCTTGTTCCTTCTCTTCCACTCCATTATGCTTTCTCTTTATTCCATTTCCTTTTGTCTAGCCCTAACTTGCTTAATCATAATCCACTTTATAGCTTTGTAAAGGACTTTCATATCTGTCTTCCTTCTCTGCCAATGCCTGCCTCATTTTCAAACTCACTCTCTCACAAAAGAGTATTTCTAAACCTCAAAGATCCCTTGCCAGTGAATATTCAGGCAGGTATACCTCCAATCCTGTGTTTTTCTCTCTCTTTCATGGACAACTGTGGCCTTCTATGGTGGGCCCGACCTTTAGTAATGTTTGGACAACTTGAGGTCATGACAATTATCGTTAGGGTTAGAAATCACTGCGACGAGGTGTCTATGCCTAGAATGGAAGTCATTGTACTGACAGGAAGAGGTATGACACATACTCAGGCAACTCCTCTGCCAGTAACCTTATTCTGGGTTCAAAGCTTGGCTATGTAAAGGCAGAATAAGAGGCCAGAAGATCTTTCTATCTCTGAGGACCAATTCTTTCCTCCCTTCTTTCCTTTTATCTTTCTTATTTATTTATTTATTTATTTATTTATTTATTTATGGAACCGGGGATTGAACTCAGGACCCTGTGCTTGCCAGGCAAGCACTTATTCTACTGAGCTATCTCCCCAGCCCACCTATCTTTCCTTTTTAACTGCTGAACTTAACATCTCTATATCTACCTTTCTTAAGTTTATTGGTACAATTTAAATATGCATAATGATCACATTCATTGTGGGAAATTTGTACCTGTATGTGATCTTAGTTCCTCTTTTTCCTCATTCCCCTGCCCTCTCTTCAACCCCTCTTCTTATTTACAAAGCTCTGTTTCCATTTTATCCTTTTTCTCAATTTTCTCTTATTCTGTACTCTCTATTCCCCTTTCCCTTTGAACAATTACTTCTTATTTCACAATACCTATTATATATTTTGGTTCTTATTTACACTTTCAGTTTCTCATACCAGAGCAATACTGTGATATTTACACATATATGTCTGATTTATTTACTTAAGAGTATGGTCTCAAGGTCCATCCACCCAACTATAAATGTCTCAATTTTATCCTTCTTTATGACTGAGTAGTACTCCACTGTATAAAAAGAACCCTCATCTTTTTTATCCATTCATTGGTTGATAGGCATTTGGGTTTTTCCCAAGATTTAGCTACGATGCCACTGTAAACATAGGACAAATGTATATCACTGTGGTATGATGCTTTTAATTCTCTGGGGATGATATAAAGAAGGGTAAGAGCTGGGTCAAATGGTACCTCTAGTCTTAGTTTTTGGAGGAATCTTCACACTGATTTCCTCAGTGGTTGCACCAGTCTATGCTCCTTCAACTGTGGAGATGATTCGTTTTTCCCTACAATGCCTTTGGCACTTGTTATTCCTTAATTTGTCAATGATAACCATTCTTTTAGGAGTGAGATAGAATCTCAGTGTTCTTTTAATTTGAATCTCTCAAGCACCAGTGACGTTGAACATTTTTTCATGTATTTATTTGCCATCTGTATTTCTGGAAAGTGTCTGACTACTGTTTTTGTCCAGCCATTGCTTGCCTCGGATCTTCAGCCTAGGCCCACAGGGTAGCCAGTAGGCATGTGAGCTCTTTAAGTCTCAAATCCCCCGCTCTGTACCCAACCATCATCGCACCCTACTGGGATCTTCACCTTACCTCTCAAAGCCCTGCAGAATTTGACTCTTGCTTTTCTGCCTGTCTTCAACCTGTGTCTCTGAAATTCTGAATCCAAGTATTCATGTTGCTGTCTGTTTACTGTCACTCAGATCTCTGCTTAAAATTCAGCTCCTCAGAGAGATCCCCTGTGGCCACCTTCTTATTCGCTCTCCACAATCACTCTGTGTCTTGCCCTGTTTTAAATATTCCCCTTCTTGGTTCTCAATTCTACCTGAAGTTTCCTCATTTCTTTACTTACTCATAGATGGTCCACTCCTACTAGGATTTCAGCACTAGGAGAACTTTATCTGGCTAGATTACAGCTATATTGTTAGCATTTCATGCTCAGTAGGCACCTGTGCTTTTATAAATATTTGTTGAATGAATTTATAAAGTGCTTTATCATTTTAAAAACTCCTTTCATATACATTGGTTTCTTATGAAGCCCATGAGGTCAGGATGATTGCTCTCTTAGTCTCATGGATACAAAAACTGAGGCTCAGGAGGTTCTGGGTGGTGTCCAATGTCACAAAGTTGGCAGTAAATAGAGGAAGGTAGCCCTGAACCTGGGCTCCCTAATTCTAAATACTGTAGTACTACTGTTTCCACCAACACACCTTGTGTCTGGCCTGGTCAATGCTATATCAAGGATAGCATTGCCAAGCAGTGTTGAGTGATTCTTTGACAGTCTTTGCTGGAACCAGCTGTGGAGACTGTCTCTAATCCCCTATTTCTTCATCCCAAAATAGTAAAGTGAGACAGAGCCATCAGCCAGTGGGATAACAAGGAGTACAGAGCAAGCAGTCAGAAATCTGAGATTCTATGTTCCTTACTTCCTTTTCTTTTTTTCCTGTGAGCTTTCAATATATGTATCTTTCTATAACATAGATATATTGAACTTGCTCATTCTAAGGATCCCTTTCAATTTTGACACTGCATCTGGGCAATATTATGATTTCTCTTTTTCCTTTGCAGTGCTTCCCATTGCGGCAAGTGAGGAAGAATGCAGGTAAGTGTGAATGCAGGTAAGTTGCACACAATGCAACTGTGCTTTTCCAAGGTCTTTACAGACCAGCTGATCAAATCCCCCTGCCTCTGCCCTACCAATGGAGCCAGTGGCTGAGATACAAAGCTGAAAACATTCTCTTTGTCTCCCTCCACTGGACATTTCCTAGCCATTGTAGGCCCTGCCTTGATTTAGGGGCAGAGCCTCTTTATTCCTGACTGAGGTCTTATTCTTGTCAGGGAGCCAGGGGAGGATTTCCCTCCAGAGCTATCAGCATATCCCAGCCATTTCACACTTCCCTTGTTCTCAAATGCTTTCTTTCCACTGAGAAATGTATTAGGGCTGGGAATCATCAGGAAAGAGGAACAAGTAAGTGAAAGGGGAAGGACTTGGTCTATGGGGTTGGGTGTCTGTGAGCCTCCCAGCTCATGCTTTAGCTGGAAGGCTTCCAAGGGGAGGCAGGCTTTTTGGCTTGTTCAACTAAGGTGACAGATGTAGCCTGCAGGTTAAAACATTACCTGCATTTGCTTTCTAACAAATCTCTCCCAGTCAGATAGCTTCTCTGGCTTCCCCTCTGCTGACCTATGTGGGTGAGGACAAGCCAGGGACAGGCACTCTCTTCTGTGGAGAGCACAGCTGTCTAATGAGGAATGACTGTTTAAGATGAAGAGAAAGACGGATACTGGCCTGGAAAGAGTTTGTTCCCAGGGCCAGAACTTACGGTACAGGCCATGCTTTGCTGAGGTCAGTGAGGCCATCCTCCTGGCTCCCATCAGACATCAGCTGTTCCCGTTGGTTCCAGGTTTTTATCAGGATGAGCTCAGAGCTTCCAGGAGCCTAGCTCCCAGGTTGTAATTAGGGCTGGGGGTCACTGAACACAGAGGCACCAATTAAGTGGCATCCTAAGGTAAGGCATCTTGGGAAGGTGTTAGAAGAAAGGATAAGAGTCTTGTTTCTGAGGACCTCCCAAAGTAGTTGGAGCTGGCTTGGGCACTGCTTTACTGGGAAGAAGATGGAGGATCTGCTGACCTTTCAAGGACTTTTCCACCTTCTGACCCTGAGTTCTTGGGTATTGGCTGCTAAGGAACAAAAAACCTGGCAAGGCAAGGTGTTTATTTGCATTGCCATGACAGCAGATGAGAGGGGACCTATTTTGAACTAGGAACACTGCTTTGATCAGCATGTGCATGCATCATACATCTGTTTCTCCACCCCCCCATTCCAGGGGTTCTTGCTGAACACAGTTCCTGCTTTACACCACAGACCTCTGGGGGCACAAATTCTATACACTGCGCATACTAGGGGGAAGGACAAACTTCTCCATTTCAGAGACACCAGCTGCAAAGTCTAAAAGGAAACCTTGAGACCTCGAAATAGTGACCCCCCAGAGGAATGCACTCACAGCTGCCAAGTTGCCTCATTAGAGTGTCCGTGCCAGACTGAGGCTCCAGTGTTGAAAGCCTGGAGGGTGGGCATTGAGAGCCTGAATGGTTTATGGCTACTGGAGGGAGAGAGGAGTACCTTTTAGACAGTGAGTTCAGGAAGAGGGTGCCCCCTACAATACTGACATGAGCCTGGTCTTCCCTCTACTTGTTATGCTCAGGTTGAAATCTATGTAAGGGCAAATGTGAACACATTGTCTCAGGCCAATTCAAGGACGACCCAACAGAAATGAGTTTATGTTGATGCAACAGTGTTAGCAGTATCACTCAAGAATCAGAATACCCACATTTTAGCACAAATTTCATTATGCTTTTATTATTCAAGCCTCAGGAAGTCATCTCCTTTCTCTAGGCCAGTGTTCAGATCTATAGGGATTATTGTGAGGGATTCTCTTATGGAGCATAGAAATAGTACATTAAAAATATCAAAATGCTAAGTTAATGGGTCTGTTTCTGAGATTTCATTCAAGGAATAAGCAGAATTTTATTTATTTTGTAATGCCTTCATATGCTTTGAAATTTAAGAGGTACAGAAATAAACTCTTTCCACCCTATTCCTAATCACTCAATAATCTCTTAGAAGTAATCACTTTTACCAGCTTCTTGGACCCTTTCTGAGTTTAGAAGTTCTCAACAAAGTGCTCTGTGTAGGATAAGATTGCAGCGGCAATTACCACTGCCAGCCTGGGATGTGGGTGAGGGAAGAGAGCATGTGGAAAACCAATGGAGTGGAAGTGTGTGGCAGGAAGGGTGGGACACAGAGTAGATGTTTGTTTGAAATCCAGTTTTGAAGGCCTTCCCCTTTCTGTGCCTCAGTGTTGCCATCTGGACACCGAGACCAGTGTGTTCTCACATGCCATGTTGCCATGTGCCACTACAGCACAACAGAAATGGCGAAGGAGAAGACTACCTCAAAACTTTCTACAGGCAAAAAGACTAAGACAATGACTAAACTTGGAAGTCGCACATAATTTGTGTATATGATCTTCCTATTGGGAGGAGTCACCCAAACACTAGGACAGAGGCTACCAGTTCTACAGGGTCTCACTAAGCAGGTCAGACTCATAGTGATCCTCCTGTTTTCAGCCTCCCAAAGTGCTGGGATTACAGGTGCACAGCACCATGCCCAGTCTCAATTGCTCTCTCAGTGAGTCCCTCTGGTGGGGCTGGCATGGCATTCTGGCTATCAAACCCTGGCTGCTGCACTCTGCCTAAGCAGGTGCTGTAGTCCGCAGAGCTATCAGGCCAGCCCTTTAACATGGTACTACTTTTGATCCAGTGGTCCCATGCCCACAAGAAACCATGACAGGAGTTGCATGGAATCCTTTGGCACTGTCTCATAGGAGGGCATAAGTAGTATCCAACTGGCTCCAGCTTACTGGTACTGTCCAAGATGATCTGGATGACTTTTGAAGACCTCATCACAGTCCATTTGAGAATCGACTAGCACAATGTTTCCCACACTTCAATGATTTGTGAATCAACTTCAGTGTGTGTGTTGTGTGTGTGTGTGTGTTGTGTGTGTGTGTGTGTGTGTGGTGCTGGGGGTGAAATCCAGAGACTCATATGTAGTAGAAAATCACTCTATCATTGAGCTAAACTTCCAGGCCTATCCTCACAATGTTTACCATCACTATATTCAGTGCCATTATGTACTCAACCTTTTACTTTAAATCAATCTAATTTTAAATAATAACCTGACATGAGGTACAAGGTATATTTTTCCTAATATGTAGTAAATTAAATATATACCCATTATGATTCAAAGTGCCAATGGACCATCATAAATCATCCCCTGGCAATATATATCAAACACTGGAAAAGACAAAGCTAGTGATTATACAAGCCGGCAGGTCAGGAGGGGATTCAGGCCTCAGGAACTCACTCCATGCTCAGGTTCTCAGGCTTCCTAAATTGCCTCATATTTCTGCCAAATCCTCAGACTGTGCTGCATGTGCATGAATTGTCCCTAAGATGGATATACACTTCTGGAGCATAAGAGGAACCATCTTTCTCTACACAAAACCCATGATTTGAAACCACCTCTCAGGTACTGGAGTGAAGATGCTTGACTGGGAAAACTAAGATCATTATTTTATGTTCTAGTTTTGTCCTGCCTTTTGCCAGCTGTGTAACCTTGAGCCTGTCCCTTCCACACTTCAACCTTCAGTGTTCCCAATATAAAATAAGTAGATGCATTTGAAAAGAACTTTAAGGTCTTTACTGTTCTGAAATTCAATGACTCCTTGACCTGCAGACCCTACAGTTCTGCTGAGCCCAAGAACTCCCCTTTTTATCAGCCTGTAGAGGGGAGGGGTATATCGACCTTCCTTCTTGTTGCCCTTATATCAAATCTGTCCTAGGCCCTTTGCTTCCAGGATACAAAGCTCCTTTTGTTGTTCAGCCAGTCAAGGTTTCTCTCCAGGCTCCTGCAGAAGTGGCTAAGGCAACCTGGGGGGTAATAGTTTACCTGTAACAAGAGCCTCTGCTTCCAACTCCACTGGCTCCAGTCTGACTGCAACCTTGGCCTTCACACTAGACTCTGTCCATCAGCTGCTCCAGACTCCTCTCCCAGCTCTGAGGGGTGGGAAGACCTATTTCAAAGGCAGAAAATAAAAACAAATTCATTTCTTTAAGTCCATTTGAGATGCTACTGAGGCTCAGGAGAGCAGTAGACAAAAATATTAAGCATATGAAAGTCATCACCAATATAACCCAATGTGCTTATTTAAAAAAAAAATCAGGGGGCCGGGGAGATAGCTCAGTGGAATAAGCACTTCCCTGGCAAGTGCAAGGGCCTGAGTTCAATCCCCGGTTCTGCCAAAAAAAAAAAAAAAAAAAAAAAAAAAAAAAAAAAAAAAAAAAAAAAAAAAAAAAAAAAAAAAAAAAAAAAAAAAAAAATCAGATTATTCTGAAAACTAGTTCTTGACAAATCTGGTCATTTAACATTGGCTATTTTATGAAGAATATGCAGGGCATGACATATCTTAACTTTTTATAGATATTTTACCCAGAAACTTGGACTAGTGTAAATATCTCTTTAGTTGGAAGGTATCTGGAATTGATTATCATTTGAGATAGGATATCTTTCAGTCATGATGTGAAGTGAATTTTTTTTTTTTTTTTTTTTGAGACAGGGTTTCCCTATGCAGCTCAGGCTGGCCTTAAGCTCACTTTGTAGCTAGGCTGGTCTCGAACTCACAACAATCCTCCTGCCTCAGCTTCCCAAGTGCTGGGATTACAGGCATGTGCCACCATGCCCGGCTTGAAGTGAATTTAGCCAGTGCAAAAACATTGGGCTTTGAATTGAGAGACCTATGATCTACCCTCATCTCTGCTGTTATCCCCTTCTGTGACCTTGTCTCCCCTCTCTGGGTCTCAGTTTCATTCTAAAAACAGAGAAGGTTGAACTAGAAGGTCCCAAGATCCTCTGTATCTCAACTTTTTATCATCCCTTGTCTCCTACCTTCTTCTCCTTTGTCAGAAATCAAACTGAAAGAAGAGGTTAGGGTCAATGGAAAAGGTTATTTCAAGATGCTCTTTAGGACAGAGAAATGTTTCCAGGACTGTGGAAGAGTGTAAGTGCATTCTTTGGGGCAAAAAACGGCTGGAAAACTCACACTGCCAGTTATTGCTTTCAGTTCAAAATAGAGTGAAAACCAGTCTTGCAGATGCAAGTCACACAAATCTCTCTCCCCCTCCCCGCTCCATTTTTCTGATACTGGGAATTAAACCCAAAAAACACTGAGCTATGTCCTTGGCTCCTTCCTATTTTTTTTCTTTTGAGACAAGGTCTCACTTAATTGCTTAGGTTGGCCTTCGACTTGTGGTGCACTTGCTTCACTAAATAGCTGGGATTACAGGTGTGTGCTACCATGCTGGGCTCCTTTCCACATTCCTGTGCCTGCCTTATCCATTTTTCTCAGATAAGCCATCATACTGTCCTGCAAATCTGATGGTTTCTTTTTTTTTTTCTTGTCTTTGTCACACGCTATGAGTTCTTGTTGTACCATGGCTATATCTGATTGACCCAGAGCAAAGCACAGGGCCTTACATAAACAATAAATCCACCAAGGACTTTCTGTTCATTTTGTCCTTTCATAGCAAAAGAACTTCTGGTAATTGCACTGGTGAACTCTTCCTCTCAGCAGACTTTCTTCCCTATGATTTCAGCTCTGAAGTAGCTATTATAGATCAACACAGAGCCCCACTTGCTCCAATTGATAAAATGTCAGAGACAGTCTTGAGGTTCCTACCAGTGGTGTAGATCTATGTAAAACATGTTTCCACCAAACCTTAAAACTGGGAGTTAACCATATCAATCAGTACTCTTCCCTTCCCCTTGCCCAAGTACTGGATATTAAACCCAGGGCCTTGCTCATGTTAAGCAAGTGTTCCATCACTATATTCCCAGCCCTTTTTATTTTATTTTATTTTGAGACAAAGTGTTGCTATATAGCTCAGGATGACCTTGAACATGTGATCTTGTCTCACCCTCCCAAGTATCTGGGATTATAGCTGCGTAAGTCATTACATCTGGTTTAACCAGTGTTTTCTGAAGCCCAGTACTGAGGAGCCTTAGAGTTTCCAGAGCTTCTTAGAGAAAAATGAGAGGAAGAAGCTGAGAGTCACAACTATTTTATTTAATCAAAACCATTTTACCTTTTGGAAAGTCTATGATGATTTCATTTGGAGACTAGAATCTGCTACATAAAATTTAATGTTGGGGATGACAGATTAAGTCTAGTGTTCTTTTGCTTAGTGGCTCCCTTTCATATGATTCCATCCCTGTTTCCATGTGGGCTCTGCCCCAACTCTCTAGGTATGAAAAAGCATCTTTTTGTATTCCATGACCAATTAAAAGTTCTTTATATTGAGTCAGAGTTGACCTTTTAGCAATTTATACCTGATTATCATGTTTTACCTTTTGGACTCACATGACAGTGACCTGTTCGTTCTTCCTTATGATTGGCATTTAGAATTGCCCAAAATCTAAAGAAGAAGGTACCTTACGGCTCATGTAGACCAAAACTTCACTGTAGGTGGGGAATCTGATACCCAAACAAAGTAAGTGATCTTCCCAACAGCATGAAGCTAGTGGGTAACAAAACTCAGACAAGAATTTGTGTCTATACTCATCTATAGTTTCCTTCACAAGATCTCCTCAGCCAGAGTGAAAAGTTGTGGTTACTAAAACAATCATTCCTCACAGTCCCAATGACTTTTTTTTTAAAAAAACTTCTTTTTGTTCAGGCGGTGCTGGAATTTGAACCCAGGGCCTTTGCATTCATCTACCATTCTTCCCCCCTTTTAAGACAGGGTCTTGCTATGTAGTTCAGACTGGCTCTGAATTCATTATGTAGCCCGAGCTAGCCTCAAACTGAAGCTCTCAAATGCTGGGATTACAGGTGTGAGCCACCATGCCTGATTACCTTTTTAAACTTATATCTAATGGGCAGGAAGATCAGCCACTGATTTTATGAAAGAGCCCTGGGCCCAGGGTCTGGTCTATCTGGGGAAAAGGCCATAGCGAAGGAGGACAAACTGGCATTAAAGCAAGGTGGATCAATTCCTTGGTACAGTCTGAGCACCATCCCTCATCTTCCTCTTCTTTCCATGGGACCTAAATCCATTCCAACAACCCTCCACCCATATCAGGGCAGCCAAGGGTCAGCTTCCAGAGGTCCCCTCTGAACTGTCTGCTGGAGGGATCCTGCTGTGTGACCTTCCACATCTCATACCCAGAAACAGGAAGAGTTAGTTTGGTTTGAGTTTTGAGAAGAAAAATGAAAACATAGGAAGTAGGACTCCTGAGAACAGAGGCTTCCAACCCTGTGTCCATTTATCCTCTAAGCAGGATATATTTCAGGGAATACATTCCACAGGGGAAGGGAACAGCCTTAGTTATTAAAAACAAAATACAAAGTCCTTCAAGGCTTGGAAAGAGAAAAAGACCAAAAGGGGACACTTAAGCAGGAGAGAGGCAGCCATTTCAGAATGTCCAGTCCACCCCCAATCCACTACTTGGAACCATTGTACTTTGATCTCGCTGCTGTTATCACCTCATCTGACCTCCCCCCCGATGTCCTGTTCTCTTTAACCTATGGTCTAAGTAAAAATTAAAGCCCTCTTTTGTGTTTGAGGATCACCAAAGTAGACTGGTATTCAGAACCTTCCTTTAAAACCCAGAAAAAAAGACATAAATGGATTACAGAACATGCCCGTAGAGGAACAACATTTAGGCTTCACAAAATATGGGTTTCTCATTTTCAAAAACCCAGTAAAATAAGGAAATGCTTTCCCTGTCCCCAAATATTGCCCAGGCTAACTACTTCATCCCTCTCATGAGCTGTGTGAGTTTGCCTGGCTTTCCCTCCTTTTCCCTCTCTGTCTCTAAAAGGTAGCTTTCCACTTTATTTCCTATCACTGTTGTTCAAAGGGTCAGTGCATAAAGCATCATTTAATTTTTGTATTTAGCACAGGGCCTACAGGATCTCACAACACAGACTGGACTCGTAGTGCTCCTCCTATTTTCAGCCTGCCAAGTGCTAGAATTACAGGTATATGACACCACTCCCAGTCTCAGTCACTGCCAGTCTCAGTGCACCCTGGGGGCAGGGCTGGCATGGTACACTGGGGATCAAACCCCAGTCCCTGCATCTGCCTAGGCAGGTGCTTCAATCTGCTGAGCTATCTGGCCAGCCCTCTAGCAAAATGCATTTTAAAGAAATCTTAATCTTCCAGGACTTGTAGCATTTTCTTCAGCTTCTCAAAGGCTTCCTCTGGTTTCTGGGCTAAGAAACATGGTTAGTTCACAGCAAGTTGCCAGAGTACAAGTGTGAATCATGTTAGGTGCCAGAGAAACATATGGCTATGTAAGAAAATCAGTTCTGCATACCTCTGGGGCTTTTATAGACACAAATGAACATATAACACATGGGTGGTATGAGCGCACATGTGCGCGCATGCGCGCGCACACACACACACACACACACACACACACCCCACAGAGCCTCTTTACCAATGCAGCAAGACCTTTACTAAACAAAAAAATACCACTGTGTCCCCTGGGATCAGAGGTAGGAAGAATCTCTTCTTGGATGGTGCTTTGAAGAAGACACAGGGCCAAACATTCTATATTCAAAGAAGCATAAGACTGTTATGGAGCTGTGTGTGTAAAGACTGCCTGTAAAGTTCCCATTAGTTTGTAAGACAAGAGTGGAAACATCAAGGAAGTCTCTCATTTGTGGCTAGCTGTACAACACTCTCTTCAAGCTCATAGAGGCTGAGTGGGGAAGTTCATTTTGTTCAGGCATTTGGTTGTGCTTTGGTGCAAACACCTGAGAATCAGGGCTGAAATGCTGGACTGGAGGATACACAATTTGCCTTTTCCCTCTCTGTAACCTTACATGGAATGCAGTCACAGACGGGTACTTGGGAACTTTTTTATCCATCTATCAATCCATCTCCCCACCTGTCCACCCACTCACCCATCCATTGATCTATGCATCCTTACCAAGAAACAAGCAAAATGCTAGTCTTAAGGCAGTGGGGTAGACCATAGTTTCTAAAGAATGGAGGCAGCTCTGAGTCTGCATTTTGACTTTGTTGCTTATTAGCTGTGTGATCACCACTTGGAGCTTCTGTTCTCTCAATTTTAAAATGAGTGTCCAAACATCCAACTCCTGAGTTGTGGGATCAGTGATAAGATAATGGGAGTTAGGGTACACTCTATGCTTCCAGACAATACACAAATGATAGTTATTTAGTGATGATAAAGTTATCACCGGATCTAGCCCAGGAAGCAGGAGAGAGGTGAGGGACATGTTTTCTCCAGTTCAGGAATCCGGTCTGAGATTAGGAAAGTGGGAGCTGAGGCCCAAGGAATGAGCCCTCAGGCCTCTGGGATGAGGAGGACAGAGGGTGAATCCCTACTTGGGAGCTCCACCCCCACTCCAGAGAGGCAGCATGCAGGCCAAAGGGGCACTTCAGAGGAGTGATGGGAGGATCAGATGTGCCTCATACACGTCATGTCTCCAAAGACCAGATGTGCTTTCCTTCTCACAACTGCCAAGGGATCCCTTTGAAAAGGCCCAGTTCACAAGGATCATTCATCACTGGGCTGAAGTACAGCCATGCTGGACGAGTAGGTTTAGCTGCAAACAGACTGTGCCTCTGGGCTAATCCCTTCTCTCTGGGCTCCCATTTCACAACCACTAAAAAGAAAGGATCAGATTGTGTGGCCCATATTCTATATTCTATGGTTCTGTGACCCTTAACTAGAAAGGGATTTAGCTTTGATTTTCCAAAAATATAATTAATTGGATCATTTGATGATTTATCACTGAATCCTGGACCCTGGTGGAAAACAGTGAAAAGCAGAAGGGTGCCTTTTGTTTGTAAGTCTTCAGGTCCCTACAGCTCCTACTGTGTGCATCTGGATAAGTTGGCAAACACGGCTTTCAGTCCAGGTAAGGGGCATGTGGACAAAAGCCAGTGTTTCCCAAGCCCTGGACTCTGACTCAGGTTCCTCACAATAAAAATGAAGAAAGGAAGGAAAACAGGAAGTCTCGCCTCTCTGTGCAGCTAATTGTTTAGGAAGAATTTTTCCTAGGTAGGCCTGTTGTCTCAGGTAGTCATTGACAGCTGCTGAATGGAAATGGCTGACTTGTGTAGTCTCTGGAACTCTTGAATTCCCTCCCCCATCTAGTCTATTTAGACTTTTGCCTTCCTTTAAAGCCGTGCTCAAATGTTTTCTCTTCTTGCTTTCAAATCCCCACTATATTGTATATCTGTCTTATAAAATGGATCACGTTCTGCCTTGAGTTTGAGCTATTTTACATATGATTAAAAACAGAAAAACAAGCCCTGAGTAAAAATTTCATCCTATGTATCTGGATAGAAAATCTAGTTTCTCAGTTCTATAACATCTTGCTCCCACTTTCCAAAGCTAGTCACTGTTGAGAGACTTGTTGCTTTGTAGTATGACAGAAATTTTCTGTTGTCAAAGTAGTTGAAATGCAAGAGCATGGTCCTTTGGACAGAGCACTGCTTATGGAGTCTGCACATTTAGATGCCTAGCTCTTCGCTTTCCATAAAGTCACCTGGAGCAAATTCTGTCTACTCTTTGATTTGTAAATGTGACAATAGTTTTCTTGCTATTTCACAGAGTTGCTTTAGAGGCAAAACAGGAAGAAAACACCTTGGCAATGTCGTGAGGCCCCCCTCTTTATGCCCATGTTTGTCTCTGTGAATTTGAGCATAAGCACCTCTGAAATAGAGACTTTGGCCCCTGAGAACCTTGTCCTCATTGCCATTAGGTGCAGGTGTCCAGGATGGGAAGGTGGTGATGCTGGGAGACATGGAACTGAATGCCCAGGGTTGCACTGCACATCTATGGGTGCTGGTGCTCTGCCCCCACCTGCTTGTGGGCATACAGATACTTGACCTTTCTCTGAAGTGCACCCTGGCTGAGAGAAGCATTTTTCTAAAATTGTCTGGCTTGCAAAATGCTGCTCCTTCCCCAAGTGGGCAGTAGCTGAGCTTGTGGTCTCCCTGCAGTTGTATTATTTTAAAAATTCTGCAGCTTTTGTCTCCACCTTTTGACTTTCTTGGTGCCAGGTTCCTTAGATTCAAGACACAGTGAAGGCTTTTAAAGTCCCTTGCTAGAAATTGTGTGTGTGTGTGTGTGTGTGTGTGTGTGTGTGTGTGTCTATATTCAGACACAAAACTGTTGGAAATGATGTCAGAAGCACCTTAGTTACCATCAAGTTTAACTTTCACCGCTCTGTTTCAACATGCAACCCTTCAACACTTAACAGAGGAGGAGACCGAGACCCAGAAAAGGGAAGGGACTGACCCAGTGAGTTTGTGGCTCTCCCTGAGGGGAAGGGGCCAAGTAACCTCTGCAACTTACTTCTGGGCCAACAGGGTTAAAGTTGAAAAAACTAGCCTAGGGCAATAAGTGGGGCTAGAGAGCAGAGAGAAACAGTAAGGAGAAAAGCTCCTGACCAGCTGCAAAATTCGCTGGCAAGTGGAAATACAAGAACTTTGCGGGCTGTTCTTTTGCAAGTTACTATGAGTCTTGCTGAGCAAGGGGAGGAAAGGAAGAGGATGAAAAAATTGGACAAGACCAGAAAAGGAGCACAAGGAGAACAGAGGCTAAGGCAAGAGAATGCAAGAGATTTATAGTGATAGCGTCAGTAAGAACTGAAACAGAACAAATGAATAAAGTCTTATCTTGTGAGAGGCATGTGGCCACCTTCAAAATTCCTACCAAGCTGCTGCCCGATTTCTACTAGGCTCTGAGCACATAGCCAGTCATTATTATTATTATTATTATTATTATTATTATTTACTTTGCCACTGTGCACTATTTGGAGAAGTGACACTGGGCTGTCAGCTTTACCTCAGCACATCTGGCACAGAGACGTGAAGGCATTGAGCAGCCTGGCTTGGCCTGGCCTGGCTGCCAGAACAGGATTCAGATTGTCCAAACTGCCTGCATTCAAGTCACAGTTACAGGCCTCATTGGCATTGTCCTTAGGTTTTGTTCTAAGTATTTTATTTATACTGCATCATGCAGCAACCATTAAGGTTTGCACTGAGCTACATCCCCAGCACCTTCCCTGCCTTGTTTTCTTTCTTTTCTTTCTTTCTTTCTTTCTTTCTTTCTTTCTTTCTTTCTTTCTTTCTTTCTTTCTTTCTTTCTTTCTTTCTCTCTCTCTCTCTCTCTCTCTCTCTCTCTCTCTCTCTCTCTCTCTCTCTCTCTCTCTCTCTCTCTTTCTTTCTTTCTTTTGTTGAACTCAGGCCCTTGCACTTGCCAGGCAAGCACTTATTCTACTGAGCCATCTCCCTGGTCCCCTACTACCCTGTTTTCTGACACAGTGTTTCACTAAGTTTCCCAGGCTGGCCTTGAACCTGCTAACCTCCTGTCTAGGGTCCTGAGTAGCTGATACTACACGAGTGTACCACCACACTTTGTTTAACCCATAGTTTTCTTTAAAAAACCTTTTTTTTTTTTTAGATACACACTCTTCTTATTCCCACCAAATAGAACCTCTGCTATATAAAACATGTATAAGTCTGACATGTTGGCATATGACTGTAATCTTAGCATTTTGGGCGGCTGAGGCTAGAGATGGACAAATTTGAGTCTTTCCTGAACAACCTAGAAAGAACCTGTCTCAAAATAAAAAGGGCTGGAGATGTAGGTTAGTGGGTAGGCCCTGGGTTCAATCTCTGATACCTTGAGACAAAGACAAAACTGGAAACCATACACACATAGTATGACTCTGGTTGAAGCAAGGTCAATGTGGGTGGGGCTGGGGCCCTAGAGGTCCTGGTTTCGCTTTCCCTTTCTCTCCCTTCCCCAAACACCCCCATGGTAGGTGCTTCCCTGGCCCCTGATCTAGTACATCTAAAATATTTTAATACTTAGATGAATATATCAAAACATTACGAGGGCAAGTAACTCAGCTAAAGTTTCCCAACAAGTCAAAGGGGTATATGTGGTACCACCAAGAAAGAAAGACACTGAGTTGGTTAAACTAGGACACAGGGCAAACATCCCAGGTTACGAAAAGAGGGTAAACAGGAGAGGTGGGAGGTGTATCAGTGTAATCAGCCCTCCTGGACACTCGTGTCCTGCTGTGGTCACTGCACACTCCAAGGCAAAAAGAAGCCCTAGTTGTGTGGGACTCTCCCATTGTTTGGGGGCTGGAGTTCTTCTGTAATAAGAGATGTAATCTCCTCTCCCATCGGTCTCTAGTCAGCTAGATCCAGCTGACCTGGGGTTCAATCTTACCATCCAGGCCTTTTGAATGGGTTATTGGCTGGAGTTGGCATTTTTCGCAAGACTCCTCTAGGATTATGGGACCTCAGCCTCATATCTAAACCATTGCTGCAGGGGAAGTGGTGGACTAGATACTCTCTGAGGGCTGCCAACTACAGCCTGGCTTTGAGTGCTCTAGTGTACATTAGCCAAGAGAGCCACATTAAGTAACAAGACACTTAACCCAAGGGCAGATACCAAAGGCTAGATACAGACAAAGCCCTCCAAGCTCATGATGAGAGAGAATGAGGATACAGGAGGCAGATATTTGACTTCTAAGCCGCAAACTGCCTTTGACACAAAAGTGATTTTTGTTCATGGCTAGGTCACTTTCTCGAGTGGACAGAGCTTTGGAACCCTGGGTCTGACTGCAGGACTTAGCACCGCGTGCTGGTGCTGCGCCCCATCAGGTGATGGGAAAACAAAGGAAGTGTTGCTTGAGGGGGACAGCATGCAGACTAAGGCCAGGGAGAGCCAAGCAGCCATGGATGGGCAGTAGAACTCCTCCCCAGATAAAGGCAGAAAGAATCTGTGGGCATTTAAACTCAGTAGCCTCTGTGATATGGGGACAAGAACAAAGCAGCAAGGCCGGGGTCAAGGGGTCAGGGGTGAGTTTTCCACTGACAAATACATCTTGTTAATGCTTTTGCATTTGATGCACAAAGCATCTCAGGGAATGGTTCTTATACTCATTTCTTTCTTCTTTGCAATGCAAAGATGCCTTGCATATTCAAGGCAGGCATGGCACCACTTGGCTATGTTATCAACCTCATTGTCGTCACTTAACAACTGAGGCCAGTAATACAGCATGTCAGTTAGTAAGTGTTAAAGGTGCTGCTCCCTCCTAGATTGCCTGAGAGTTGCAGTTCAGCTCTTCTCTGGAGCTGATGCAATCTGCACACATGTATACTGTCAAATGGGATAACAAAGGTACCTATAGGGATTCTGTAAAGATCTTGAGTTTAAAATATACAAAGCTCTAAGAGTAGTGTCAGGTGCACTCAAAGAACTGTATTTGTAATGTAAGGAAAGGAAATAAGGATGAGCACATCTGGGAGAAAGGAGCATAAGGACCACATTCCGGGGTGGAGAATGAAACATAGTGCAGCTGAGTTAGCAGGGCAAGCTTGGGCAGTGCTTTGAATACTAACTTCAGAAGGGTGGACTTATCCCTGTATGGGACAGACAGCCATTGCTGAAGCTGGGCTTTTGCCACACAGAGTGGCAGAGGACTCCCATGTGAAATGCTAGTGCTATGCCCATCAGCCAAGGGATGCTACTGTAGGCACAAGAGACTGTCACCACCCAGGAAATAGCTGCCAACCATAAATGAAGAATAGGGCCTCATGTGGCCCCACCCCAAGCTCAATGTTCCTCTCATGGAGGTGAGGGTCAGGAGAGAGATGTCACATTTCTGCCCAGAGGGAGGTGCCCATGTAATTGGAATAGGTCTTCTTGACCCAAGGACACAACCCACTGTCTTAGAGAGAAGATGTGGAAGTTGGAACATAAGAGAAGGTGTCATGTGACTGGAGGGACACAATGTATGATCCTCACTAGTGAAAGCTGACTGTCCAAACTATGTGATCTTGGACTAGTCACTTAACCTCTCTATGCTATGGTTTCCTTGCTTAAAGAGAAAGTGATAATAATAATTTGACCTCTTCAGAGAGTTGTCTTGATTAGCAAATCCTACACAGAATGTACATAGAATATTGGCTCATACTACAAATGACAAGTGTTCCCTAAGCTTTAACTATTCTCAAGATCTGAAACCCCTAGTGTTATAGGAAGTGGTCTCAATGGGAATCCAAAGGACCAATGTGGTCTATTTTCCTGGACTGTTAACTTTCCTCAAAGGCTAAAGGAAGAAAAAACATCAACTTGTCCAGAGAAATGATGGGGATATCTACATGACCTAACTGGAAAATTCAAATGGATGTCTGAGATAAGAGCTGGGACTTCAAAGATATCCCCTGCTCAGAACCAAAGCCTCAAGTTACATCTTCAGTCCTTAGGGTTTCTTTACCTTCATCCTCCTCAGCCCTACACCAACACAGATGTATGACCCCATAGAACCCTCAGAACCTGTTGATCATCATTTTCTAGGGCAAGGAAGATCCTTACCATTAGTGGGTGAAAATTGAGATTCAGAGGTCAATTCCTGATGTTGCCATTTACTGGCAGTGTGAATTTAGCCAGCTTCATTAGCCAAATCATCCCTTGTTTCCCCATTGATGAGGTTGATAAAATTTATCTAGAAGGTTGTGCTAAACACTAAGAACCCAAAGCGAATACGAGTAACTAATACTCAAAAATAAAAAGCATTTAAAACAATAGCAGGCTCAATATGCTTTTGCTTTTACTGAATCCATTCTTGCATCCCCTCCCACAGTTAAATGTCATACTGCCCATTTTATGTGGGAACAGTTTGAATCTGCAAGAGGATAAGTAAGATGCCCCCTCTGTCAATAGTAGACATTCCTGAGTTGATCCCTAAGACACTTTCCAGTTCCAGGGTTTTGTGACTCAAGCTAGTCTTCAGAACCCTTTTATTTTATTGCTCTAGCTGGGGCTGGAGCAGCAAGACTCAGGAAACAGGGGAGAAAGTCTGGTCAGGTAGGGAGCTGCTTCAGCAGAGCAGGACATGGCTGCTGCTGCCCAGGAGTTTTGTTCTGCACTCTTGCCCAGCCAGAGAGTGAAAAGAAGCTGCTCAGGGGAAGCTGGCTGTGGCCTCCCTTTCCTCAGGCTGGACTTGGGCCTGTGGTAGAGACCATGAAAGGGCCATTGGAGACTCAGAAGTCACAGCACTGCCAGCATCATGCTTGTTGCAGAGGGGCTATCTCAGTGTCTGCTTGTCCTGGCTGAGCAGGTCTACAGTGGTGACTGGTGGCAAGCCAGAAGGTACTAGGAGAGAGGCGTGGGCTCCCCACTAAACTGTGGTCATGGGTGTGGGGTTCCCATGAAGTAGAGTGGCCTAGTGGAGGGAGGAGGACAGTCAGACTTCTGCCTTGTTTCTACAATGGACATATGTGTGACCTGGGCCAATACCTCACCCCACATACAAAATGCATTTATTCAATCAGTACACATTTTGTCAATGTCTATCATGTAGTAGCACTGCCCTTGGGCACACAGAATGGGTGAGTGCCATGAAACTCAACATGTTAACATCTATTTCCTTCTCCGCTCTGACATAGAGTCTATGAATACATGTACAAATCTCATGCCAATCAGCACACGTCAACTGCAAGTATCTTCCTGTCCCTCATCAATAAGGTTGCTTTTCCTAGAGGCATAACATGTGGAGAGGGTAGAGGAGAGGCACTGACCTGTGATGCGGTGGAAATACTAAACTGGGAATACTGAAAGTAATCGGTAAATGATAAGTGACTCAAACAAAGTGTTTCTGACAAAGCATGTTCACCCTTTCCATTCTTCCATGGCACTGTGATGTTATCTTAATCACAGAGGAGGAAACTGAGGCTCAGAGAAGAGTCATTGCACAAGCTGTGCTGCAGCTCTTGCAGAGCCATTATGAGGATCTTGGTGCTTGTACTGTCCACTTCCAGTGTTCCCTTCATTCTGAAAAACTTAGCTGACCTGTCTGTCTGTCAAGCAGGTAATAGAAGCTCCCTTGCTGTGGGTGAGGGTGATATAACTTAGAGTCTGGGTTCGAGGCTTTCTTTTGTAGTACAAGCCCAGTGTTCAACTCTTTGAGAGTAAAAGCTAATTCTTCTGTTTACTATATGGGGGATTTCCTGGATATCCAACCCAGGACCTCTTATGTGCTAGGCAAGTACCAATGACTTACAACCCCATTTCAAAAGCTAATTTTTAGGGCTGGCCAAATAGCTCAGTGGATTAAAGTGCCTGCAAGCTGGAACACGGGCTGAGGGCTCAATCCCAGGGCCTGCCCTGCTGGCCCTGCCCCCAGGGCATGCTGAGACAGCAATTGAGACTGGGTGTGGTGGCATGTGCCTGTAATCCCATCACTTGGGAAGCTGAGGCAGGACGATCATTGTGGTTTGAGGCCAGCTGGGCTACAGGAATTCAAGGCCATTCTGAAGTACCTAGCAAGATCCTGTCTCAAAACAAAGCAAAATACATTAACAAAAAACCACAGACAAAAAGTGCAATGGGGTGAGGATGGTGTGAAAAGCAGGAGGGCAGAAGAGGCTAAGAGTAAATTAGTCTGCCAAGGTGGTGGGAACCATCATCCCTCTGTCCATCTGGCATCATGCAAGGTCGTCTTCCATGTCATATGGCTGGTAAGATTTGAGGCAGACTGGAGGTGGAAGAGCTGATCTGTGACTAAGAAGAGCCCCTACCCTGTCCTGTCCTACACCAGGGTATAAAAGCAGGCAGGCAGGCACTAAGTGGTGAAACACCGCCTAAACAAGGGTACAGAGGCTGAGAAGTGAGTCCACCCCAGGAAAGGAGGCCTGGTGCTGGTGGAGAGGCAGAGGAGGTTGATGACTTGAGGCCAGAGCAACTAGATGGGGAAGTTCCTGAGCAATGTGGAGGTGTGAACCTTCTCCTCCCACTAAAGGGGCGAGGGACTGTAGCTGTCATTTGCTTGGCTTCTCCCTGTCTGCTTCTTCCTCCCACCGTCTTGTGCTCCCTAGGTGATTCCCAGGCAACCCGCTCAGCCTGGCTGCAGCCACCCAGGCTGGCATGCTTTTGGCCAGGAACCACTATCTGGGGAGGCCACCAACTTGTGCTCGAGGCTCAGGGTTGGGGTTTGGCTTGGCATCTCCTGAAGCCCCAGGCATGGACACCGAGGCATGTGAAGGGCACTCACAGTGACCAGCTGCTCTGGGAACCAGGTGAACAGAGGCCGCAGACCTCAGCAGGGAGGTGAGAGACTGGTTGTCCATCACTCACAGCCTCCCACGGGTCAGTACAGCACCTGGACCACTTACCTTTTGGTTGTGTCCCCTTCATGGTTGTCAACCCTATGTCTAACTCCTCATGCCAGCCAGTAGACCTCCTTTCCAGGCTTTCAACCTTGCATGCCTCTTTTCTTCCAACTTGTAGGCAGCTCTTTCTATGTCCTACACTTGCCCTACCCTATTATCCTGATCGCCTGGCTGGCCTTATCCTTACCCATCTCTGCCTTCATTCTCCACTCAATGAAAGCACCACTGTGGCTACTGATACACATTAGGCCTTCATGAAAAGGTATGCCCTTCATTGCCTGCCCCTCCAAGACTATCTTTGTCTCTGCCTGTGGCACAGGCCTAACCACCCCCCCTGCCTGTCTTCTTGTCCTGCTATATATGTGCATTCAGCCCACGTTGCCCTCTTGTCATTCCATTACTTGTCCTATCCCTTTGTATGGACTCTATGTTCTCTGGTCTAACACCCAGACAGTAGCTTCCCCCATCCTCCTCTTACCTCTAGGGTCTCTTCCTCACCTTGGACACTGCACCTCACGCATACCAACAGCACCTTTTAGCCAGCTCCCAGTGTCTGTAGGATCCATTCCTAAGCCTCTTTGTACTATGAGCTTTCTCCCAAAGTGTCAAGTATTTCATTTTAAAAGTTGAAAAATATTAACGATTTGAACAGTTTTTAAAAAGTCCTCTAGAAGAAAGTTGCAGTAAGTGCTTATCCAAAGGCACACTGGTTTGGGTCATGGGACTTGAAAACACTGAAAGACGGGGCCTTCTGAGATCCCTAGATCAGACTTTGCATCTATGCGGACACCGAAGTCCAGAGAGGGCAAGATTCTCTGCTAAGTTGCATAGTTCTTCTGTGGAAGGAACGGCGTAGAAGCCAGTGTTCCAGATGCTAACCTCTAGCCCAGAGGCCTGCAGACCTGTTGATCTAGAAATGTCAGGTCCTACCCACCCTAGAAGCCTTATTGCCCTTCCCTCTCTGTCCTTTGTGACCTGCTTTTCCTGTCCACCTCCTGGGGATAGGCATTCCCTTTGTGGCTTCCATTACTGTACCACTGTTCCAGTGTAAGAAAGAGCTCCAGAAAAGCATGGGCCTCTCTTTGGGGTCAGTTACTGAACTTCCCACCCTTACCCCTTGCCAATGCCTGCCATAAATCCATGTCATCTGACCAGTTGACGCTGTGTGGGAGTTCTCAGCCTTGTTTGAGGGTCAAATCAGAGCCCTTATTTTAGTAGTGTTTGGCTCTGTGTTTTGAGAGGTATGGTGGTGGACTGTATAAGGGCTTATTAGGGCTTCAGAGGGAGAATAGGGATTTAAGGCCATGTAGAGCCCAGACTTCTCTGTCCAATAGCTCCAAGCCTGAACATATATCCTATACCTCTGTGATATCCTCCTGGGGTCTCTGAGGGCTGCCGTCCAGGGGCAGCAGAAGAAATGGCTGGGCAGGAGGTAGATTCAGTGGGCCTGCATTGACATAGCCAAGCCCCCAAGACCATAGTCCCAGAGCTGGGCTAGGCTAGGCTCAGGGAAGGCAAGAACTGTGAAAGCCTTAGCCCTCTCCACACAGCACTCTCACTGACTGGGCACCAGGTCTGGTTGCCATGTACAGTCAGGCCTTGCCTCAGTGGGCTGGCAGGGGAAGGAAAAGGGACCTTGTTTTTTGGCCTCATCTGTTTCTCATTGCCTAGGTTCTGTCTTGGGAGCCACAGATCTGGAGAGAACATGGAAGGCTGAGAGACACATGGAAGGCCCACAGACAAGGAGCAGTAGTCCCAGTTCTGTTCAGGGTTTCTGGGAACTAGCTAGCTTTAGCTTCCCCCTTCCCTGTCTTTCTGATCAGCCCCTCATCCTTTCTGCTTTTTCTGCTCGCCTCATCCTCAAAGGACCCTCACAGCACCCTAATTCCTTCCTTTGCAGAAGGAAAGAACCTCTTCCTCCAGAGAGAGGTTCAGAGAGCAGAGAATTTCTGGAAACAACAGGATAGAATCTGGAGCCCAGCTCATGTTTTGTAGGTGAAGAAACAGAACCTAGCCAGGGAACAGCAAGCTTGAGGACTGAGACGGAATGAGGTGGAGAGCAGAGTTCAGGGTATAAGAGTGTTTACCTGGCCTCAGTGGCCTGTGTGTGTGGTGAGGGGCTATGAGCAGGTCACATGAAGGAGTAGTGCTAGGTGTGGTCTTTTCTTCCTTGCCTCCACTGGGCATCCTATGACCTTTCTCTGTAGGGCAGGAGTGGGATGGCTTGGTGGAGTGGACATCCTTTTGTGGGAGCCTATAGGGGCCAACCAAGTCCTGTGTTCATGTTCACCACTAGTTGGAAAGTATGGGGTGTTTCTGTGCTATATCTGCTGCAGGAGCAAACCTCTGGCCCCTCAGAGATCAGTCAGTCAGGCCAGACCAGGCCACATCCTAGGTGTTCAACAAGGTCTGTTACGCTGTTGGTGCTTGGTATGGATTTGTGGTACCAGCCTGCCATCAGGCTGGCCCTTTGCCTGGTGTTTGTTGGAGGCAATAGCAGCTCTTGAGTGGATGGGAAAGAGCTTGGCCTAGATTCTCTACCTCTAGTGCTGGAGTTATACCCATGACCGTCTCAGCAAAGAGAACAAGCATCACGTTGTCTTATCCAGTCTTTGTCACTGCTCTGGACTCCTTTACTGCTATCCTGGAGCTCTTGATCTTTTCAGAGCTGCTTCTTCCAAGTTGCTTGGGGCAGCTTGTGGACATGGCCATGGTGGTACCCTGAGTTGAGAGTTGAGGGGTATTTTTGCTCCTCCATGGACACAGCCTTCTGTACCCCATTGCCACTTAGCAAGACACAGTGAGGAACCTGTATTCTCTGCTGCTTTCCAGTCACACCCATGCATCTGCCTCCTTGGATCTACTCCTGCTCTGATGGCCCCTCAGTATAGTTCCCTCTGCCTTGGTCATGGCTCTTTAAATTTTTTTTTTAAATAAGCCATGACTATTCCATGTTGTGAGAGTCTGCTCAATAGCTGCCTTTCATGCAGCTGGGTGGGGCCCAAGCCACAGCGAGCTGGATGGTGGGCTTTGGCACAGCCTGCAGGAATGTGTGTATAAGTGTGGAAACCCAAGTGCGAGGGCAGCAGTGATCAGGGCTGGGTGGGACTGTCTGAGTGCAGTCCATTTCCACTCAGTGTTGCTATTCTGCCTCTGTATGCTCCTCCACAAGTTCCCTAGGGTACTGTTTCTGTGCCCTTAGCTTCCATGTAGAAGAATACTGGAAGGCTCTTTTGGCAGCTTTCCTTATGGTGACCCCAGCCATTGCAGAGGGGCCATGTGGCTGCCTGCAGTAGCTCAGTGAAGTCCCATTCCCAAGCAGGGAAGAGGGTAGGGACTGTTGTGAGTCTTCACATAAACTTTTCCTGGGAACCAATGGTCTCAAAAAGAGGCTCTGGGTAATGACATATGGCACTGCATTCAGCCATAGCTTTTAGGATAAAATATTAGCCAGCCCAGAAAAGCTTGGCTTTAGAGCACCTTCTAGGCCATTCTGGCTCTTGCCACCAGCCTTTATAGGACAAGCTGACATCCAGTGTCACCACTTTGCCCACTGGGTTTCATGCTCTACTCCCATTTTACAGTTGAAACAACTGATGGCTGGAGTCTCACAGTGACTTGTCCTGGGTGACACAACCTGAAAGGTAGAACTAGGACTAGCATTCAGCTCTCTTAGTATTCTTTCCACCATTGTTCAGTGCCTCTCTTCCCATGTCTGATGCCCATTATGTATTAGCCAATAGCATCCTCACTTCACAGATGAACTGAGGCAGAGTCACATAGCTAAAGCTGAAAATTGTGCCCAAGCCGTCTGGCCCCAGAGCCCATTGTACTCTGTCATATGGGATGCAGTTGGGTTGTAGTGGTGATAGCTGAAATGAGGGAAGACTTATGCTGCAGGCATACACACACACACACACACACACACACACACACACACACACACACACGCCTCTGGCCTGCTTCATGTACTCTGTTTTTCCCTGTTGGCATCCTGGGTAGTAGCAGAAACACTACATAGGCGTGGGTTGGGCCTTACGTCAAAAGCGAAGTTGAAGACATGAGCCCTCTAGTTACCACCAGAGTGCCTCAGACTGCAGCCTGGAAGGCAGCCTGCCCCAAGGCACCATTTCCTCCTCCTTTCCAGGTACCATGACTGAGTATCCTCGCATGCAGGACTGACTGAGGCTGGGACAGTGGACTGGTGCTGGCAGCAGTTGAGGGGGTGAGCTCATTTCCCTCTTCTGAAGGGGCTGAGCTCTCCTTGTCTTTGTGAAACTCATGAACTAACAGATGGAGAGTTTAAGAAAAAACCCTAAAGAAATAGCTCTTATATTACTGGGCCTATTTCAAAATCCCATAATGTGTATGGACTATAGTTAGGATTGCAATTTTCCTTGATTATTGCATTTAGTCACTCAATAAATGTTTGTATTGAGTACCTACTCTATGCCAGACCCTGTGAAGTTACCATTTTATTTATTCATATCCTTTTCTTGGTTTTTGTATTTAAAAATGTTTTAAATCATTTGTTTATTTATTTGGTACAGGGTCTCACTACAGAGCTCAGACTCCTAGTGATCCTCCTGTCTCAGTGCTACAATTAGAGGCATGTGCCACCAGGCCCAGTTTCAGTGGCTGGCTTGGCATGGGGCTGGCATGGCATGTGGTACTAGGGATTGAACCCTGGTCCTTGCACTTGTCAGGCAGGCACTTACACCACCAAGCTATCTCCCCAGCCCAGTTTTTTTTTTTTTTTTTTAATTTTTAAGGACTTTTTAAAACTTTAACTTTTCTCTCCTCTCCAGTCTTTTCATTTCTTCCTTTTTGTTTTCTTTTCTTTTCTTTCTTATGTGTGATACTGGGGATTGAACCTAGGGAGCACAGACATGGAGCTGTATCCTCAGCCACGTATATACATACACTCTTTTGAGACAAGGTGTCACTAAGTTACCCAAGCTGATCTCAAACTTCAGATCCTCTTGCTTCAGCTTCCTGAGTAGCTGGGGATTATAGGCATATTCCACCCTGGCTGGCTGACTATATGTATATATGTTATGTCTCAGAATCCAACATGTGTGATTCAGTTAGACGTCCCTAATAAAAGATAAGATGAGTTTGCTTATTATTCATATG
Organism: Ctenomys sociabilis; assembly: GCA_004027165.1. Classification (NCBI taxonomy): domain Eukaryota; kingdom Metazoa; phylum Chordata; class Mammalia; order Rodentia; family Ctenomyidae; genus Ctenomys; species Ctenomys sociabilis. Next base: position 86,240 of record PVKA01004621.1, read on the forward strand.
TTTATAGTTTCTTCATGGCTGTCTGGCATTTATTCCCCTACTAAGCAAATGTTTCTGAGAAATTGTAGGCCCTATGCTTGGTGCAGTGGGGTGGATGCAATCAGCTCTGACATGGGTTCTTGACCTCAGGGAAGTGTCAGGATCATGGCAGAAGCCCCCTCTTTTATTAACTTTCTAGCATTGTGCACAAGAAGGAAACATTTGGCTTCCATTTCAAGCCTTAGCAATTCTTGCAATCCTAGAGCCTAGACACAGGAAAGAGGTCATAGACCCTTCACACCTGTCATAAGACTCCTGACTCTGGGCAGGATTTTCTTTCTGGGAGTGCCTTCGGATATAGGGGGTGCATTGCCAGTCAAGACACAGTTCGCCTTGAACAAATTGTCAGAGGATTGTAGCTGTGACCCCACTGCTCAAAGGAATGCAGGGGTGCACGCTGGCAGTTGCTTTGCTTCTTTGTTGCTCTCCCATTTCTCATATGTACCAGCAGGGAAAGCAAATGGAGAATTTAAGTTTGAGCTACTGGTAGCAGACTGAAAGCTAAGTAGGAAGGGGAGCCCCTGAATCTGATTCTGTCATTGCCATGGGTTACCCAAGAGAGTTGCTGTCCTAAAAATAAAGATGCTTTTGTTCTTATGTGTTGGATACTGAAGCCCACATTTTGAGCATCTCAGCTTCATTTCTCCCATCTGTTAGTTATGCAGAAAGTACCCAGTGTGCAGGTGTTGGCCTTGTCATGGATTGCCGAGTAACCTTGAGTCTGAGCTTCACTTGCTTCCTCTGTAAGTATGGGGGATGGTGATTGGGCTACATGAGCATGAGGTCTTGGCTGCTCCTAGCCCTGGCACTTAGAAACACTCAATTCAACAGTGAAATCAAGATTATAAATGTGGGGGCCCGGGGAGATGGCTCAGTGGAATAAGTGCTTCCCTGGCAAGCACAAGGACCTGAGTTCAATCCCGAGTTCTGAAAAAAAAAAAAAAAAAAAGATTGTAAACGTGTGTTGGGACCCATGGAAAGGCAAGAGAGAAATCAGATCCTAACCGTGCTTCTTATGGTGTTTGAATGGGTGTCTGACACTTCCTGTGAGAATTCCTGGAAGCCCTCTCCTGCCACGACTTTTCATACCTGTTTTTCCTTCCTCCCTCCCCTTTCTGAGGTTGAACTCAGAAGTGTTCTCCCACTGAGCTACGCCCCCAACCGTTTCTTAATTTTTAGTTTTGAGACAGGTTGCCACTGTGTAGGCCAGGCTAGAATGGAACTTGTGATCCTCCTGCCTCAACATTCCTATGTGCTGGAATTACAAGCATGCATCACCACAGCCGACTTTCTATGCACTTCCGTACAGAGGTAGAGTTTGTACTGGGGGCGGGAAACTCAAAAGGGTGGGAATACTGATGAGACTGCAGAGTGTTGGGGAAGAGCAAGGTCGAGATGGCAACTTCCTGCTCAAATGCCAAATTACTCTTTTGGCTGTCTCCACCCGAGATCTGAAACTGACTTCTGGACTCCCCATAAATTACCCTAACAAGTCACTGAGCCCTCTTGTAAACACAACATAGGTATTTGAAGCCCCCATAAGGTGCCAGGCACTTTCAGAATTCCTGGCCAACGGGCTCCTTCACTCTTAGTCTTTGGCTCCCGGGCTTGCACCGCCTACCTCCCAGCGGTGTGACCTGAGGGAAAGGCAGCGACGTGGGGACTGGCGGAGCTAGTGGATCAAACTCCGCCCATCTCAATTTGAGCTGCTGTGTGTGTGTGTCGGGGAAACCCAGTGGGCTAGACTGCACTCTCATTGGTCAAGGGTCCTGTAGGTGGGCGGGGCGTCCCTGCAGCCGGACCCACAAACGCGGCCTCCCCACCTGCGCTGCTTGGAGAATTCGGATTGACAACAGCTAAGCAGGAGCTGCAGCTGCTCCTCTGGCTGGCACCGTTACCCTTGCCCGACCCCAGGCTCTGTGTGTGACCCAGACGGAGCAGTCCCACTTGCCTCCCACCGCCTGACACCTAGTCGGGGCCCGAACCCAAAGGAGTGGACGTGGCTTCCAGGTAAGAGTTGGGGCGACTTTAGAGGAGACCCAGACAGACGCAGTTGCCCGTGCGCCCCCGCCCTGCCTGCTGCTGGCGGTTTCCAGTTCGGGCTCCGTCCCAGCAATTTCCCTGAGCGGTGTTCACTGGAGATGGGGAGGAGACGAGGGGAGCCACCCCGCCGCTAGGATTTGGGTTCAAAGTCGCCGAAGGGAGTCCCGCGAGTGGGGCAGTGAAAGGCCGGCACCTCCCGGGGCTGGTTGGAGCCTGGAGCAGTCACCCTGCGGCTTTCGAGGTACTTAAGGCTAAACGGGGATGACAGGGCTGTATGGCTGTATGGCCATGTCGAGCCGCTATTCCCACCCGCTTCTTCCTCTGCTTTCGAGGGCATTTCCAGGAAGCCCTGCTAGGGCTGTGTGGACTTTCCCATCGGCCACTGCCTCACTGCCTTTCCTCTGAGAGCTGCCTAGGAATTTCTTAGTATTAATTAAGGCAGCTGCATGGACCAAGTAAAAACCTTTGGCTAACTGACATCTTTCTGGGGCTCAGTTTCTTCATGAAGTCCCAAGTGAGTTTGGATTAGCAAACTTCTAAGGAAACGTGTTTTAGTGGAAGTTCTTTGAAATTCAAAATCGCACAGTCTGGGCTTCTCTGTCTCTTCCCAACACTTGTTCAGGATTAAACAATGAATGACGACCCTGGAAACTAGGGTTCAGCCAGTTCTCCTGACCTAACCCAAGTCGCACTACTTCTGTGAGCCCCAGTGTTTTCTGCTGCACCTCAGTTGGCTGTGAGCTTTCACTATCTACAAGGTCCAATCTCTACTACCCTGATCTTTAGTTACTTGTTGCCTGTGGCCAGTCTTTAGACTGATAGGTGAACGGTTGTTTCTGAGAGGCTTGGGACCACAGGACCTATGCAGTTGGAAAGCTTTGTGGTGATTACACAGATAAACCAGCTGGAAAATTGTGTGTTGTGCACATGCATGTGCATGCATGTGCTTCCAGAGATAGGGGACCCCGGAGATTGGGCTGACTTGGAGACTATGGTCACCCAAGTCCTTGGGCCCTGGCTTGTTTGGGTCTCAAGAGCACCCAGTGATGCCAGGGAGAAGAGGTAATGAATCACACCCAGGGTTATTTTCAAACCCTCACTCCTGCTGTGCTATCAGCTTCTGCCTGCACATTTTAAGTTTTCAGATGCTCCCACCATCTGTATCCTTGCTGTGTGAATTTTCTGCTCATTTTTATCCTCTTAGGATGAAGGAAGGACACATATTGTATGGGGACAGAATCTCCAGGACATCCCAAGAATAAAGAAATAAAAAAGAGGTGGCAAGAGGATTCTGGTGGGCTAGTGGAGTGGGAAGAGTGTGACAAGGAAGGGTGCTGTTTGGGAAAGATGAGGGTAACCTCCTCTGAAGCCTTGGGGTGATGGCTCTTCCTAGTTGTAGTTACCATGTAGCTGGGCATTCTGGGCTGGTACTTATTTCAGGGTTTTGGGCCGGGGAGACAGCTCAGTGAAATAAATGCTTTCTTGGCTAGTGCAAGATCCCCAAGTTCAGACCCTGGGACCAAAAAACCCCAAACAAATAAACAAATCCATTTGTAGTCTTATTTCAGGGATTTGATCTCATTTCTAGGTACTGGACTTGAGATTCAGAATTTCTATTTCCTGAACCTTTAGAGTTAGGCTTAAGAAACACCAGATTGGGCAGACTTCAGTCTCCCTGGTTTGCTTGTTTTCTTCCTGTACCTCAGGCAATCCTCAGGAAAACCTGTTGAACCTCACTGTGCCTTCTGAAGAGGTTGCTGGGAGATGCTATCTGGAAGTGATAAGATCAAGAAGAGGGGCCAAAGATAGGCAAAGGGGCTGTGTGAGTGGTGTGACTTCTGGAAGCCAGTGGTGAGTTTTCAAGGAGGATGACACCTCCTATATTTGAGCAATGGGACAAAAGAAACTGGCATGAAGAAATTCAATTTTGATCTTCTGTCTTCTTTATTTTTAACAATTATTTACTTTTTTGAAATTATGTATTTATTTATTTGGTACAGGATCTTGATACACAGCATGAACTCATAGTGATCTCCTGTCTCAGCCTCCCCAGCACTGGGATTACAGGAAAGTGCCACCATGCCCAGTTCCGGGGCTGGCATGGAGCATCCAGGGTTCTGGGACTGGCATGGCATGCAGTACTGGGGATTGAACTCAGGTCCTTACACTAGCCAGGCAGGCACTTAGACTGCCAAGCTATCCCCTTAGACCTGTTCTGTCCATCTTAAAGTTTTAAAAATCCATTTTTCAGCAGGGTGTGATGGTACATGCCTGTAATACTAGTACTTAGGAGGCTGAGGTTTACCTCCAGTTTGAGGCCAGCCTCAGCTACATAGTGAGTTCAAAACCAGTATTAACAAACAAAACCCTCTCTCAAAAACAAATCCAAAACAGTCCATTTTTCTTTTAAATTGTTTTTTGAGACAGGTTCTCAATATATAGTTTAGACTGCCCTTGAATTCACTTTGTAGCCTAGGCTGGTCTCAAATTCACAGCAATCTTCCTGCCTCTGCCTCCTGAGTGCTAGGATTACAGGCATGTACCACCATATCTGGCCAAAAATAATTTATGTACTTAGTACAAGGTCTATAGGGTCTCACTGCACAGATTGGACTCATGGTGATCCTTCCTGTTTTCAGCCTCCCAAGCGCTGGGATTATAGGCATGCACCACCATGCCCAGTCTCAGTCGCCCTCTTAGTGCATGGTCCTTGGGCTCACTTAGGCTCACATACAGTGATAGCATCAGGGGCACAAAAGCAAGAAGGTCTCAAAGGAAGGAAGGGATGGATGCGGTCAGTGAGGCCGCTGATAATTTTTCTGCTAGGATACTTCTGGAACTCCTTGTTCCAGCCATGGAAAGTTTGGATTCAGTGGACAGCAGGTTTAACCAAGGAAGGGTGTGCTCTCTCCTTCTTGGGGAAAGTAGGTAAGGGGTCTCTGGCTGGGAGAGGGAGTTGCTTTTGACTTGAATAAAAGAGAAAAGCTTTTTTGGTTCCTGGTTTGGGAAGAATCATGTGTCATGACCCTGGGTCTAGGAGAGGCTTTTCAGTAGACAAAATAGAGATAGGTATGTCAGACATGCCATGGTTTGGGGAGGGAAAGTATGGATCCTCAAGGTCTCCATGAGATTTACATCATCTTCCGCTCTACAATCTCATCTGGGGTGCTTGAGTGATGGATTGAGCATGTGGTGTTTGGTATCAGATGTTGATGAAGGCTCTATTCATCATGATTCTGAGTCTTGGATTGTGTGTTGTAAGCTCACACACTTGTGTCAAGGGCTAGTCCTAGTAGGTAGCTATCAGCAGACTGAAGGCCACGGACTGGGCCCATGTCACAAGTCTGAAGTGGGTTTGGTGCTGTTTCCTCTTATGTGGTCCTCCATGTTGGGAACTTGCAGGCTGACCAGTTGCTGTTCCTGTTTGCGTTGACCACATGCAAGATTCTGAAAGCCAAATGTTAAGTTCTTTCTGTGTCCTGCATAGCACTGAGCAAAAACATGAGGGTTGGATGGGACTTGAGGGGGGAGCAGGCTGGACACTGGAGATTTAATTCCAACTTCACAGATTCTCAGTGTTTCTTTGCTTCTTCCACCTCACTGGATTAAATGAGTAAGTATTTTGTAAACAACCACGTGCTGCATAAATTATTAGTCATTACATTCAGATTTGGTTTGAGGTTGTGTGGAGGATTCAGTATTAACACCCACCTTCAAGAAATCTGCCATCTAGTTTGAAGTTCAGAAAATCTTGAGTAATCAAAGCTCACTGAGACCCTCAGTGAAGGCTTCTAAAAATATAAAAGAACTCTGAATACATTTTAAAAGAGAGACAGTATAATGAACCTGCAAGTACCATACCCCCACCTCCCTCACTCCATTCGTTTTGAAATAGATCTCAAGCACCTTATGAATTAATGTAAAATATTGATATTATGTCGGCTTTTAGTGCTATGGTCATCCACTAGGTAAATAATTATTGAATCTTTGATATAATTCAGCTATAAAAAAACCTGTAAATATAATTTCATGTATGCACCTTGTACAGTACCAAAACGTTATGAAAACAGTTTGCAGTGTATTAATTCATCGACTCTGTATGGTTAAGGTGTCTTGAAACTGTCTGACTGACATTTGTATTTTAATAAAATAAAAATAAATGGAAAAAAAATATCTACCATAGTTATAAAAGATAGCAACTCAGCAACCACTCTATCATTGTTACACCCCAAACAGTCCCTTAATATAGTCAAATACCTTGTTAGTGTTCACATTTTCAATTACTGTGAAGGAAGTTCTGTCCTGCGAGTCCTGACCAAGAAGTGACTGCTTTTGACTGAGGAGGTGACTGACATAGGCAGTGATATTTGAGCTGAACTTTGGAAGAGTGGCAATGAAAGATCTGAGCTAGAGGAATTATGGAGCTGTAGTCCATCATTTAAGATGCTACACTGTTGGTCACAGCACTTCAGGCAGATGTGAGCCACCTCTGGGGCTCCCGCTCCAGAAATTGACCTGTAGAAATTTTTTTGTGGAAAGTCTGAGCCTTTGTTTCTCCACTGGTAAATGAGTTCTGACTCTCCCACATGCCTTCAAGTTCCAGGGCCACCCAGGAGCTTGAGGTCAGCAGGCCTGGGAGAATTCCTGGGAGTCTCCTCTCCACCCAGCACCCTCCACCCCCATCCCTGAGGCCAGTCCACAGCAAAACAGGATGCATTCAGGATGAGCCTCTTTCCCAGCTTGTCATCTAATCACTAAGGCCCAGCTTGGAGCTTCCTCTCTCATTCATGATAAAACCCCTCACTGTCTGTCTTTTTCCTCCTGCCCCAGCAAGAGTGTGCTGACTTCCTCCATTTCCGGGCCAGCACTCCTCCACCTCTACATAGGGCTGAGGGAACACTTCTGTCAGTGTAGACCTCTGCTTCCACCCACCTGTCTGAGAAGAACAGAAAGACCCCAGGAATCCTCTGCCTCACTGCAGCTTCCTGCTCTTGGACTGTCCTTGGGAAAGGAGTGGCCCCTTTCCAACAAGCTTGGGGTCCTGCCACTGCTTGGTTAATGATTGAGCTACATAATAATCACCTTGGAAAGTCACCTCTAGAGGATGGCCATTAACTAACTCCCTGTCTACCCCAGGCCTTAAAGGGACCCCATCCTAGGCCCTTACCTTCCCCCAAGGAGAAATTGACATTCAGTTACAGGAACTTCTTGGGCCAATTAAAGTTCTGTTCCTCTGCCCTTTGCTTGGGCAAGTAGAAGTTATTCACATTATGTGAAGGATACATGTTTGGTTTGGGTGGCATTGAAAACAGCAGGGGAGTTGAGCTGATAGGGTTTTTGGCAGGCAAGGGGTGTTTTTAGCATCAGAGTCAGAAGGGGTGGGGGATTTTTTTTTCCAGAAACAGCTGATCTTCTGATCTCAATTTGAGAGTCTAAAATCACTGAAATATCCTCCCAAAGGGTCTACTGTTGCTGAGGATAGGGTGTGATTTCGTGTGTGTATGTATGTGTGCACGTGCACATGCACTGCATGTTGAGCACAACTGTGGGTCCTTTCACGGTAAGCTGGGGTGGGGAAGACTAAGGCTGAGGACTTCAGTGGCAGAGAAAAATCCCTTCCTCAGTCAGTATGTGGACAAGCAGTGGAATTGGAAAAGGTCATACCAGAACCCAGACCCAATTTAGAAAGCTCTAGACCACAAGCAGTTTTCTGTTGTTTCACTGTGAAGAGAAAGAACCATTCAGAGCCTCATCACTACAGGTTTCCTACTACAAAGTATGGGAACTTGGCTTCTGATTCTTCTTCTCTGTGAAAGACTTTAGGGAAGATGTTTGCTTTCTCTGTGCCTCAGTTTCCACATCTGTAAAGTGGACAGAGCATAGGCTCAGGGACCTCTGGGCTTCCTTCTAGCTGTTGAGGTATGTGTTTCCACCCAAGCCCTTCTTGTCCACAGAGCAATGGAGGCCTGCCTTCAACTTCAGCCAATCTTAGTCACCAAATATTCTCAGTGGCCTGGTGTGGGGTGACTGAGCCATAAACTGCCACCACATGGATTCTCCTTAGGCATGGATTTTTGTAAAGTTTGCTCTCTCACTCCCTCCTCACACTTGTGTCTCTTCCAGGTTTTGACCCATTCAGCCACAAGTTAATGAGTGACCTGTTCCTCCTGGGTAGTACCAGCCCAAAGGTGCTCCTGAGATCCCAGACCTCTGTGGGAAACAGGGGGCCTAGCCAGCTCTGGTGTCTTTAGTGTCTTCTACAATGCCCCTAGAGGTAGGCATGCATGCAAGAGCCAGAGGAGAGTGCCTGACATGGATAAGAGGCCCAAGCTCCAGTCCCTCTGCCCTATTCTTGGTGGAGTTTCAACTCACCTATCCTTGGTATCTGGACATATGTTTCAAGCAGTAACTCCATCCATTGAGAGTCTGGGAAGCTTTATTTAATGTTCAGCTTAACTTTGTCTCCAGAGGGCTTCTATTCCTGGGTCCTAGTTTTGCCCTCTACTGAGAGACTCTGTCTGCTCTTTCTACCCTTTAGGGTTCTCAGGACATAACTCAAGTTCCTCTGTATCTTCTCCATACTAAATAGCCTCAGCTCTTTCTTTTTGGAAATGGGTTATCCTGCTTCCCAGCCATGTCACTGTCACTTCACCATGTTCCTGTTTTGTGGCCCCCTTACCTAGTGGAGGCAGGAATCCAGACACCAGAAGCTCCTCACTCTCCTCCATTTATTTCTAGTCTGAGCCTTTTAGGATGACTTCTCTATGGTCTTTTCCTGGTGGTTCCAGATAGATGTTAACCCCCCACAGTACAATCCTTTCTGATTTGTTAGTTGTTCAGGTCCAGCCATTTGCCAGGATTCCAGTATACCCTCCTTCTCTGCCACTTGTCTTTACTGCGGGAGCTGGTGGGGGTGGAGAGCAGGGGATATTTTAGGAAGTCCTCAAGCCGGAAATGAGTCTAAGCCATGCCCATAGTGGGGCCTACAAGAGTGAATCAGATGGGGAGAAACACCAACTCAGTCATTCCTTCCCCGAGCAGTTGATGAAAATGACAGCAATGAGTCCTCCTATTTAGTTTTGAGGGCACTTTCACTTCTATGATCCCACTGCATTCTCAGAGCAACCCTGGGAAGAAGATGATCCAGTCCCCACAGGGTGAGCCTTGGTGATCCCCAGCTGAGGTCAGGTAATGGAAGGTAGGGGGATGGTCTCTAGTGGGGGGGATTGGGAACCCAGGTCTCCTGACACACAGCCCAGCCTGTTTTCCCCAAACCACACCCAGCTGCCTTGGCTGACTCGGCAGCTTCCCTACCACAGAGGAACCTCTGCCCAGGCTGTAACTCTGTTCCCTTGGTAACAGGAGTGACCTCCTGGGGAGGTGGCCTAGGATTTCCTGCCCTTAATCTGGCCTGGCCAGAGGCTGGCCTGTCTGAGGTATCAGACAGGCAGGTGCCTGAAGCTCACTGTTCTGCTGCAGCTAAGGTTGGAAGAACTTGACCTCAAACATCTGAGGTGAGCAGCGCCCACCCAGCAGAGCCTTTTCAGTGGCACAAACGAAGAGGAAAATGTGGTAAAAAGTGCCAGAGTACAGAAGTATAGTGTATCTGGAGGCATGCGTAAAGTAGGGCTGGCATGATGAAGAGTGAGAGTTCATATATCCACAGTTCTGGGTGACTGGGGGCAAATCATTACGCCTTTCTGAGCCTTCATTGGTCAGCTATGAAAGGAGATGTGTGCCTACCTTATAGGGCTAGGTATTACTATTGTTTTAATGGTGCTTTCTGCACCCATGTCACTTTGCTGTTTTTCATTGACCTGAACACATGCAGGGCTCAGACCTGCCACCTCTAGGCATTAGGTCTAGCCTTCTCTGTCACTTCTCATTCACCCTCATCGCAGAAAAGCTGTCTCTGTCTGGGACCCCATAGGGCTCCTGCTGGTTGTTGCCTTTTTTTTTTTTTTTTTTTGTCTTTTTGAGACAGGGTCTCACTATGCAGTTCAGGCTGGCCTTAAGCTCACTTTGTAGCTCAGGTTGGTCTCGAACTCACAACAATCCTCCTGCCTCAGCCTCCCGAGTGCTGGGATTACAGGCATGCGCCACCATGCCCAGCTATAAGTTTGTGCTCCTTTTTTTTTTTTTCTTCCCCGGCGGAACCGGGGATTGAACTCAGGCCCTTGTGCTTGCCAGGGAAGCGCTTATTCTGCTGAGCCATCTCCCTGGCTGGTTGTTGCCTTTTGTGGTATTTGTGACATTGTAAGAGACTATCATAATGACAGGAACACCAGTAGTAATAATAGTGAGCTCTTTTAAATCCATGTTTGAACATACTTACCCCTGTGATGATTCCCTAAGACTGTCATCTTCCCCATTTTCCATATAAAGAAACCAAGAAAGGAGTGGCTATAGGAAGAACATCCCGAAGGTCACACAATCAGTTATAGGAGAGGATCAGGACCCAGGATGCCTGACTCCACCTTCTACATCCTTGATGGCCTGGCTGTGCCATTTCTCTTCAGATGTCTGACCAAGAGGAAAGAACAGAGATTTGGGTCTTCTTGTTCTCTCCTACATCCTAGTCACATCTAGGAGATATTGGTCATTCCTGGGCAGTCATCCTTCAGGTCTTTGTCTGCTTGCTGTGTGTCCTTATTCCCTCCAGGGCAGGCAGATACTATAAGGCAGGAAGACAGAAAGGAGTGGGTTATTGATGTCCTAAGGTACAGCCCCATTGGGGTGGGGGTATGGGTACACAGGAGGAAGTTGGGGCTGGGGGTTGATTCTGCATCAGCACTAGGCCTTCCAGATTAGCACTCTCCAGCATAATGCAAGGGGGAGAGCAGGGCACTGGGTGGTGTCAGGGAAAAGGGGACATCTGACTTTGCTGTCTTGACAACCAGATTACATTATTTAGAAGGCGTGGGTGGGCAGGGGCAGGCAGAAGGTTGGCTGGATTAATACTTGTGATCCCTCCAGCTCATGTGGCCCATGCTCAAATTGGGAAATGTGTAGGTGGAAGAATTGTCCAGATCTCCCCGCGCCCAGTATTCTCATCTCAGCTCCTTGGGGGCTGTAAGCTTCCTTCCTCCACCTCAGAATGAGTCTGGAAGCTTAATCTCTGAGTGCTCTAAGAAAGTT